>JAQGAU010005515.1:0-10207 GCA_034698045.1 Paramacrobiotus richtersi
GCATTTTGTTGATGTTTTTATACGCTGGGTGACATTTAGCTGTTTATGGTGTTGGAGTGTTATGGCTTTCAGTTAAATTCCCGTTGGGAGTCGGCCTTAATTTGTAATCTATTTGTTGGTGAATTCCAACTGACAACAAGAGTATTGTAACATTTATTATGGTAATATTTTTAAAAATATAGTTTAAATAAATATCGAAGCAAATATCCGTCCACCAAACATGTGCAATGCAAAATAACTGAAACAAATATCGAGTGAAGCGTCCTTTTAATATATCGAAAATATGCAACGACGTACAAGTACATCTATCAAGAAAAAGTATAATATAATTTCAGACTTTAAAACCTCATGGATGCATAGTTTACTGTATAAAGCAGTGTTTATTATAAGAATTAACATTAATAAAATACGTCTCGTGCCGTTGATATGTCAGTCAAGTTACATGGAAATCGTAGAGTAACGGCTCATAGACATCTTCCCCTGGCAAAGTCTATATAACAAAACATGCATAATATTGTGATAATTTGTAAGAATACATGTTTTTGTCAACATGGACACAGCAGCTGCATTACCATACTAAATGCAATCATCCTTTTTTCTATTTTCCAAATACCGTACTATTTAAAAAGCTTCCTTCTCTACAGCTGAACAAACAACCCACCCAGAGTACCGGTAATCACTCGCTATAAGCCCCCCATTATTAATGTATTTCTCTAAATTGCGTACAAGTGGGGAAGCAGCAATATTCATCCACTTTAACCCGACAATATTGGGAAACTTTTAATGCATTCTAGGTGTCATTAGCGTGTGCCGATCTGGTGGCCCTGGTGTCGGCCGTGCCGGAAGCCATCGTCTCCTACCATCTGTACGGGCGTCAGTGGGTGCTGGGTCAGCCCGGATGTTCGATGCTGATATTCGGCAACTTCCTGGGCATTAATGCCGGCAGTTTGAGGTAAGCGGGGGTAAAAGCCGGGGCATTAATGTTTTAATCGTTGGCTTTTTATCACTCATCGATATACTACATCCGGATGGATCTACATAATCAAGTGTATGACGCGGTGCGCGTTTTACTTATTCAGATGGTTGTAAATGAGGGCCAAATTAGGTAATCAATTGTGCCAGTGTTTTTGGGGTAAGCGGTTACCCGAAACTGTCCGGAAATGCTTCGTTGACGTACATTTTGTCCCTCCCGGTCCATGCATACATTAGTACCTATCTATCTTGAAACTAACTAACCCATTTCGCAACATTTCATTTTTTCTTAGTTTTCAGTATTCGAAGGAAATTTATTTTTCCGCTTCCGTGACAGCGTATATGTTAAATATTAAATCTAAAATAAACGCAACTGAACACGAGGTGTTAAATATACAGTTAGATTTGCATATAGTTAAGTTCTGCTGTGCATGAAATGCAGGACTCGTATCGGCATTGTGGATATCTGATATCGTAGCCAATATGTTCTAACTGGTCTTGACTGCATCGCCAATCCCCAGAATATAAATAAGTATCTACAGCATTGAAAATCGTAGAGAAAAGGCTTTCAGAAATCGGTTGTTTGCTTCCATACAGAGCCGTTTGTGCTGGTGACTGTATATGTATAATGTTGGATACTACAGTGAATGTCATGGTTTTAAACACTTTTTTATAACTTTGTAATTATACAATCGGACCGATTTCCATCGGAACTACGTAAGTCCCAATGATTATCATCGGCTATATGTTGACAGTATCACGGCATTCAGCGTGGAACGCTTCGTGGTCATCTGCCACCCTCTCCTGGCCAAAAAGATTTGTACAGTCCAGCGCGCCAAGAAGATCATCCGAATCCTGTGGATTGCCTGCATCCTGTACTCCGCCCCCTGGCTCGGTCTAACCAAAGTCCAGCCCCACCCCTCTTACGCCGGGATTGAGACCTGCGAGCTACGGTTATCCCGTCGAACTTACATGGTACGACAATTGTACGGTTGATGGGAATCAGCAGATGATAGTCACAGTAGACGTATTATTACATATTAGAACCATCAACATATTATAAATAATTATAAGCATCTGACTACTACGTAGTACTACACGCTGCTCTTCTAAATAATGCTCTTGTAAATGCCACCTCTGCAACAAACTTAACACCGGAATAACCTGAATGACACAAAGAATGACCTTGTAACAACCGAGACACCTTAATAGACCGTTACAAAATTATCGATTGAGGGCTGTGCATGCATTCGCACTGAAGAAAACTACAAAATTATCACCAAGATTTAAATGGATAAAATTTAATGCTTTAATTTACCTTAGTAAGGTTAATCAACCCTATACTAAGGGAGCCAACAGACAGATAGATGATAGTCACAGCATTACTAGATCTTAGTACCATCAGCGTTTTATAAATAATTATAAGCATCTGCATGACTACTGCACGCTGCTCTTCTAATTGTAAATGCACCTTTATAACAGCCTTAATACCGGAATAACCTGAGCGACCCGAAGGATGACCTTGTAGCAACTCAGATAGCTTCATGAATCGTTACAAAGTTATCGATCGAACGCTTGTATGCGTACTGAAGATAACTACAAAATTATCACCAGAATTTAATGGACAAAATTTAATACCTCATTTTACCTTAGTGAGGTCGGTTAACCTTATACTAAGGGAACCAACAGACAGATAGATGATCGCTGCTCTTCTAATTGTAAATGTACCTTTGTAACAATCTTAATAACGGAATAACCTTAGTGACCCGAAGGATGACCTTGTATCAACCCAGATAGCCGTTAAACCGTTACGAAATTATCGATCGAATGAATGTCATGTATTCGTACAATCATTAAGTTTTAATGGACAAATACCATACCTTGCAACAATTTGTTTTAAAATTAGCAATTTCAGCATTTTTAAATATCATAGGCTAGTTTTTAAAAATCGTGGGTTAAAAATCGTTATGCTTTTACAATTCTACCGTCGATTGTTATACAATACACGATAGTTTTACGCGGACGCCCAGTGTGCACATTTTTATAATTTCCAAATCATGTTGTACGTTTCATGTGCAACAGGAAATACATTAAAAACTCGATGTCATAAACTTTTTCTTACCTGACAAGTCAAAATATTTTTGAATGAAAACCACGCCCAAACATTTCACGCGTTCAACCATTACGGATAAAATTACAGCGATGTTCTTCATCAACTTTTTCGTATTATCAGGTGGTGTTTATCGGGGACATTTTCCTATTTTACGTGATCCCCCTGATCGCGGCGACCGTGTTTTACTTCAAGATCACATCCGTGCTGAAATGGCGCAGTAAACAGATGGTGGACCAGGGACGACGGAATGGCAGTATGCGCAAACCATCCGTGATCTCCATGCAGGGTAGTTCGGGGAGTTTTGTTTTTCGGCGGTCCAACCCGGCGTTGGCCAGGGACAGCTCCACGCGGCGGTCGAGTAATGGGACGAGGAGGAATTCCAATTCCGATCAGTCGCATGCACAGGTACGTAACTGGACAACAGCGAAAATTTAACAACAACAAAGAAATATAACGAAATAAAATGAAGTTTCCAGTTATAATTTCTTCGATGGTCCAGTATACAGATATGTATTTGCACGAGAACATGTTTTACGGCAGTTTTGGAATTTGGTGCAGCTGAAATAAACTTCCCTGGGCAATATACTCTCTGAAACTTATCGCAGCATGTTCGAGTTACAGTTCTTGCTGTTCTCCCGATACATGTAACCGTAGTGCAGTGGCGTGTATCCACGCGGTAAAAACCAGTCCAACGCGCCGCAATACGGCGCAATAGCTTTTCAAGCTCGTAATCCAGTAAATCAATGTAAAAAAGCTTTCCCAAACTATTTTTGGGAAGTCATTACTAAAGCATAGAAAAATAAAAAGCGACCCATACAAAAAGAGTTTAATTCGTGTGGGATGTAACACATATATTTTCGGAGCAACTCAAAATAAAATGCACAGACATTATTTGATTTAATTTTCATGATTTTTCTTTTCATGTGCCTGCAGGTTACCAAAATGCTGGCCATTGTCGTGGTGTCCTTCGCGGTTTCCTGGCTACCCTACCGCGGTCTCCTCGTGTACAACACCTTCACGGACGCGCCCTGGTTGAACATTTGGTACATGTTGTTCGCCAAATCGCTCATCTTCATTAACTGTAGTATGAATCCCTTCCTGTATAATGCCATGAGCAAACGGTTCCGGATGGCCTTTATCCGCACAATTTGCTGCCGGCATCGAGGTAAAACTTGTAGCAGGTGAAACCGTCTTGATTACTAACAATCAAATCAGTCACGCCCGCATCATAAACTGCCATTTCCCTCCGGTGACCTTTAGCCAGGCTATTTCTCCGTAGATTTCTAGGCTAGCGGGTTAACTGAGAAAGAGGATATGCTGGTTTCTGCTGTAGAATGTCATGGAAAATCTTTCAGAAAGTTAATTTGGTTTCACGGTAATATCGTAATGGTAGACTATATGTCCAAGCGAAGAAGACTGCGAGTTGTGTACCCGGTTACTAATTATTGATAAAGGGTTCACTGACTTGTGATAAAGCAGAATAACTACTGCATAGCGAAGCGAAATCGTAGTAATATGGCCAATCATGTTTTTTTGTAGGTTCTGGCAGACTTCGACGTCACACCGGCCAACGAAAGAAAAGCCAATGTAACTATACACCACCGCGAAAATTTTCTCTGGTTCCTTCGCTGTAACATGTTTGTAACAGTTTCTTCGCACGTTGTTGTATGAGTTTTGGTACAAGCAGTTTGTATCAACGAACTGTTGTTTTGTACACTTGAGACTTTCAATGCATTTTCCTAAATCA
Organism: Paramacrobiotus richtersi; assembly: GCA_034698045.1. Lineage (NCBI taxonomy): Eukaryota > Metazoa > Tardigrada > Eutardigrada > Parachela > Macrobiotidae > Paramacrobiotus > Paramacrobiotus richtersi. Next base: position 4,833 of record JAQGAU010005515.1, read on the forward strand.
GAGGGATCTTTTACCGAAGTTTACAGCACGTTTACATAATGGAGCTATAAAGCTACCGGAGGTAATCGCACGAAAATATTATTTTGCGGATTGCAAAAAACGTCAGAAATAAAAAGTTTGTTCGAATATGTTTTACTATGATGATCTTGCCATTTGTGACGACTTCCCCGTTAAACGGTAACGCAGCGCCAATTTAAAAGCCATCACACTACGATTTTGTTGTTAACCAAGATTGTATCGATGCAACCACACAAGCACTAATCGACCAGCAGACTAAAATTAATCCGATATACAGTAGTATTGCACATAGTAACCGTCTGCAAACTCCCATACCAAATTTGAATAACAAAATCCGCTGCAGCACAATGACCCAACCAGCCTGTAGCCAGTTGAGAAACCTGATCTCAATGATACTTTCAAACAACAACTCGTATCGAATAAAGCACAGCAAGATACTTCTCGTCATCTTCCACTTTTGTTCGTCTGTCTATTTTCAAAATTAGCAACCACAAACTCAACAAAATCAATAATCCACAAAGTTCCGTTAAACACATCTTTCCGTAAAAATCTGTACAAAAAACCACTCTCTAATGCACATGCGCCACCCGGACAACAATCGCCGCCGACGGTTTCAACGGCAGCTTCGTCAAATCCACATCCCGCTCCGCCTCCAGACTCCCCAACGCATTGGGCTCGGTGTAGATGTTGACGCTCCCGCACACCACGCGCGGCGTCCCCGTCATGTTCAGATTGCTGAAATCATACTCGACGATCGGTGCGCTACTGTCCCGCCGCAGATCCACCGCAATCAGGTAGTGCACGTCGCCGTACTCGCGGATAAAGGAGAAGAGGTCGTCGGTGATGGGGCCCATACGGAAGAAGCCGTGACGGAAGGGCGCGGTTTTGCGGATGCGGATCAGATCCCGGTAGAGGTGGTAGTGGGTGTGTAATGGGGCGGATGCGTTCGTGCTCTCCGCTATTTGATGCTGTAGATAATAGTATTTTTCTTTAGGAAACCGACTGGTTTATCACGTGCGGTGTTTCGGTATTTCAGTCACAATATTTTGGCATTTTTTTAAACATTTTTTACACATTCTTTTAAACATTTTTTACACATATTTTAAAGCTGATTGAAATTAGTGTGTCTATGGTTTTTTATTAGTTTTCAAGATGGTATGTAGAGATTAATCGGAGAGACTCGGGGAAAATTTCGTCGTTATATTGCGGTTTTTCTTGGCTTACTGCGACATTAATATCATGTTCCCAGTCGGGACCAAGTGGCAGCCAGGTGGAGGAGTTGCTGGAGAAACCGGCATTTTTCTCACTATTCCACTGCATGGGACCGCGGCTCCAGTCGCGCGTCTTTTTCTTCATACTCTGCAAGCACAGTACAAGTAAAGCATCAAACAGAACTACAGCTGATAACAAGTCGCGAAAGTACTATAGTGTAGAAACAAACAAGGTTATTCTATTCCTCTGGAACATTTCGTCGTGTAACAGTCATCAGAATAAACAGCCAGTCACTAGTGTTTGTCTATACGATTTTCTAGAAGTAAGACGAAAAATCAAGAAAAAAAGCAAAACAAAAAGAATACACATAAAAATAGGCAAAACAATGAACGAAACGATAGCAAATAATAGCAAATAATTCATTTTCAAATTAGGCTTGGCTTTATATGAAGGAAATATGAACAAGAAAAGTTTGCTTCTTATCAAAAATAGCATAATAATCAAGCCCTAATATTGTGGAAAACAGGTTTCGCAAAACATAACCAGAATGCAAACGCTTAACCTGGATAAAAGCATAAAAATTGGCAAAATAACAACTCACTTGAACACAATAATAATATAATAATAAGCAAGAAAAAGCGTACAATTCCAAACCAGGTTCGTCATAAAATAATAAAGAAAGCCACAGGGTAAATGAAAAAAGTTTTTTTCGTATTAATTTGCGTTTAAGCAGTGCAATGAAATAAATATCATGAAAAAACTCAATATTAATCAATGTTAAAATGGTATCCAAAAAAAATACCATGATAAAAATATACAAAAAACAAGCATAAATAATATATAAATATTATATAAATTATATAAAAATATACGCGAAAAAAAACACACCAACCTCAAATCCTTCATATTCAAAATTGAGGGCGTAGGGATCGCGAATCTGTTCGGCATCCGTAATGTGGGAATTACGCATCCCAATCTCTTCGCCGTAGTAAGTCGTGGGCGTACCCGGCAGCAGTAGATTGATCATGTTCAGTCCGTCGATGAGCTGCGGGCTGCCCAGCCGATCAACGGCGCGCCTCTGATCGTGGTTACCAATCTGTAACCGATACGCGAAAAAGGTGATCTCAAAAATCAATTTTCAACACCCGAGTTCTTTAGTTAATTACGGCAAATGCACCCACAACTTTTATAAAATATAATATTTTTCTACCGGTACATAGAACACCAAAAATATGGATTTTGCTTTTTAAAATTAATAAAAATCTCACAAATATTTATTTTCGCGCCAAACTAAACTATCTGATCTGCCAAACCGTTCACGTGCTCAATAAATCCCTATGTTTGAACATACGAGTAAATACTTTCTTTCATTTCGTCCGGCTGTGATAAAAGTAATGATTTCCATTAAAATTCTGCTACCGATTTCTGACGATATTTTAGCATAATCAATTTTAAAAAAAACAGTTCATCTAATTATTAATTAACTTTTTATTATTATTAATTATCAATTATAAAATATAATTATTCATTATCCCTTTACTAACTTAAAACTTGTTTGCTGACTTACCACCCAGCTGTACCAACCGCCTTCCGGCCAGTTGTCCATCTGCTGGCTGACCACTCTCTCGATATCCTTTCCGGTGCTGGACTCATTCAGTTCCAAAATCAAACCAAAATAGAACGGCTGCGCTGCCGTACCGAAGGCATCTTCCGGGAAATAGCGAACTGTCTGACTGATATTCTTATCCACCACTTCAAAAATGAGGAATCTGTAACAAAAAGATGGTAAAAAACCCATTGTCATCGTTGTTTAAAAAGAATTCTCAATATCGCACTTAAAAACATTAGCATTACTAAAACGTGACAAAAAAATGAAAAGAACGAAGGCCACGGAATAATGTTTACCATGTATGAAAATAATGAAACAACAATTTCTGCAATAATATCGAAATAAAAGGATCATAAAATAATACTCAAATAAAAGTAAAACTGCATAATAAAATTTTGTAAATGTTGGAGAGAGAAAACACCCAATTAAAATTCCACTCCTTGTTTCAACATTAAAAAACCTGATGTGAATTTATTACACTTAAACAAGTCACAGCAAACGATCTGTATGTATACGAGAGCTTACTTGGGCGGCGTATTGTGAGCCGTTGAGTAATCCTTCATCTTTTGGATCCAGTGTTTAGTATATGCCGTAGTGTTCTTGTTATGCTTGGTATACGGATGTGCCCAGTATTCATAGTCCCTCTACCGAAAATAAAAACAGCTGGGGACACATTTTTATTACTATGAAATCGTTTTAGAAGCCATTCACGTTCCCGCCGGTTCCTCTCACTTTTTGAACATACTTGCACATGCAGAATCATTATCATAATTATATCTTCGAAAAGCGTTAAAATTATTGCAGAAAGTCGCTCCATATCGCCAACAAGTATTCCAAAAAATAGGTAAAAAGATTGTTTTGACAATATATTCACTTATTGATTCGTAGGTTTGGTGTGTTATATCGCAGCGGCATTTTTCATCCTGGATCCTATCATGCAACAGCCATTGTACTACGGATCGTCTTCGATGACAACGCAGCTCACATAATCTACGCCGATTGTAATAAGATAAATTAACAGCCTGTTTACTTACTATGTTAGCGATTTTCACATTTCAGTGACGTAAAATCTTTTTATGCAAAGCAAAAACAATACACTCAAACAAGGAGAAAAACCATCTTAAATATAATTTCAAAAGCTAGTTTGACTGACATCAGCGTGCACGAAACAAAACCTAAAGGCAAGGTATAGTAAAAAATCAAAATATTACTCCGCAGCACATTTGACTTACGATTTGCCACCTATTTTACTGGTAGGTTCCAGAAAAAGATACTGACGGAAACAGACGACACTATGTACTTTGCATTCACATAATTATTATACCGTTGACACTAGCATGTAACCCAACTGTCGCGTGGAAATAACAAGGCTGAGCTCAGTATGAGCCATTACACTACGACTCATGTAATATACAAACGGAGCAGCAGTGATTGGTCTTTAAATATCCAGATTGTAAGTAACCGAAACAGAACCCAATTATATGCCAATACGTAATAAACGAGCCAATGCATGTGGATGACAACCAGAACGTAGTACAGTACCAAACATAACCAAATCAAATACAGCACAACCATGTTATACTGTACATAGAGACAACACGTTTAATGTGCTATTACACGTAATAATTCGCATTTTTTTAGAATACTGCGGAAAATGGCTTAAATGTGCAAAAACATGATATATAAATACTGAAAATTTATTATCCTGCTAGATAACATCACACTGCTGTTTTGACCTTTATGGTGTGCTATACTGTACGCTATTTCATAACATAAACGAAAACCATGATAGATGAACAAACTGCAACTTACCGGCGTTAAACCGTTACCAACTTCATACGGGTTAACCTCCGTCTCATCTTTATCCTCCATGTCTTCAATGGGGACCTCGAACATGTGGGGAATGGCATCCACCCGGAATCCACTGACATTCTTGTTCAACCAAAACTCCATCACCGCGTCCATCTCCGTGGTGACGTTGGGGTTGTACCAGTTGAGATCGGGCATGGACTCGAGGAACTGATGGAGATAGTATTCCTGACGCTGTTCACTCCATTTCCACGCTGATCCACCGAAAACGCTCAGCTGCACAATCAGACATCATTATTTTGCTAGACTAAATATTTAATTTCACTATTATTATATTATCATTATTTTACTTTTATTATTCTATTATAGTATACTTATTTATTCTACTATATCATTATTTTTACTATTATTATATTATTATTATTACATTATTGTATAATTATTTATTATACTATATCATTATTTTTACTCTTATTATATTATTAGTATTGTACTATTACTAGTATACTATTGTATAAATATTTATTATACTATATCATTATATTTTGCTACTCTACACTTTACACTGCTACCCATGCAGTCCAAGCAAAGTTTGGTTATAAAAACCTAGTCTACTAGTAATATTGCACGTTGCACAAAAAATGCCATTCTCTAAACTAATATTTTGTTAATTAATGCGTATGGCACATTTGCTTACCCAGTTGTTGGGGACATCCCGAATGCTTTT
>JAQGAU010005516.1:0-10206 GCA_034698045.1 Paramacrobiotus richtersi
CATCAGCCGTCAAGACGCCGCAAACGTTTTTCTGGAGATCGTAGCATGTGTGTGACCACTCGGTATGTGGGTCGGCATGTATTCCTAACAACAGAACAGCGAAGAATGACATTACCAGTGCATGATGCATGCTGGGTAGATTGCTTTGCAGCGGAAAACAGAATGAATTGGACAGTTTGCACTTTGCTAATGGTGCAAACATTGCACCTGCTTGTAGCCGTTACAGATATATGGGAATCAGGTGTTTTTTGAGCAGGTGCGGTGCTGTGATCGTTTCTCCTTAAGGGAGCACTGACACTTGTTACGGGTGTGATAGATGGTTATGGATTTTGGGGTTGTCTGCAAAATGACAGTTAATCCACAAACCACATATAAGTGCCGTAATAGTAATGAACACTGCCATTAATTCCGGAGGGCACCTAGCAGGAACTAGAACGCAACCAAGAGCGGATATAGTTTTGTGATAAAGTAACCAACCCTGTGAATTTATAGTGCCGGCCTTTTTTTCCGTGCGATTGCCAGTAAAAGTTACGTGACTGTAGCAACAGATGATTAGAAAACAAAGCCTTACAGGTACAAATGTATATCTCGTATATCTTGTAGCTTACAAGTTAAGCGTCTAGCGGAGTCAACTAGGCAGTGCAAACTAACAGAAAAGTACATCACGCACAAATTCGGTAGACTTGTTTTTTTTGGCAACAGCCCGGAAAGAATGTTGACACAAATCAATTAAAATTCCAAAAATCAAATGAAACATTTATCCCAGTTAGCATGTGAAGAAGCAGTAGCCAAAATTAAACTGATATTACCGCGCATTATTTCCATGCTTGAACGACGCTGGAGTAAAAAAAAACAAGTCGACCTGATTTTTTCTGTACGTAAAAGCCGCCGTTAACCGTTTTCCTTGTACAAAATAACCACAATGTTCAATCTGATTGCACGGAGAACAGCTGGTCAGTAGTGAAAACTGAGACATTGCTCTAACGAACGCTTCTTGTACCATTTCGACAAGGAAGATCGTGGATGATGTTGCGACTAACAATTCATAAAATATTGACAGTGTGCAAAATCCCCAACTGAAAGAAGTGCCCAACTCAAACCTCGCGCTTTGTCTATGGCAATCAATGCTAAATACACGATTCAGAAAACTCCAGGGGTTATTTTATCAGTTACGTGTCAGGAGTTGGAAACGGAGATCCGGGGTGCATGCAGCTTGCCCCTCAAGTCCATTACGGTCAGACCCACAACTCCAAACAGGGCGAAGGCTTCGAAGAATCCGAATCCCTGTTCAAACAAAACGGTGGTTTGTTTTTAAATCTTGTGCTACAAGTACGCATTAGGTATAATCCAAGCAGTAAACAACTGTTCTAGCTCTTTACTTACAGCGCTCGCAGCTAAGCCTCGAGAAATCTTGAAGCTGGCTAACACACTGGACGAAATGATGACGAGCAGTCCCCAAAATCCTGAATGACCAATAACCTACGGCACAGCGGTAAGGTAACGCGAAAATTCACTGTATTCTAGATCACCACATGGACACCTGCATTTATTCCAGTATAACTGATGACAAAAGTACATTGTTAACTTACAATGAACTTCATGGTAGTGTCAGTGACACGAGCGAACATTCCGCGACGATAATGCAGCACAATAAAGATGATGAAAATTGTGGAAAATACCCAGGACATCACAACGGAAACCTCATGAAATTTTTCCGCCAGAAAGCTACGCTGACGATCGAGTGACGTCTCGACGGCTATCATTGACAGCAAAGCCCAGCCCTACCAATAAGCAAATCATTCGGTTACTGGGCGCGAGTGCGGATTCTGGATTCGGGATTCGGTCGACTTAGCAGCTGGACTATCTGAAAATTCTACGAATTCACTCGAATCTAACATATACAACAGATCTACAATTCTGCGAAGATGTTGATACCCAGGCCATAACAGTCCCAATCCCGCCGGTGCCAATGCGATAATGTCGCTCGAATCCAGTCCCTCCCGTCGGACTGGCGGACCGGATTGATGAATGCGGACCATTTTGATACGAGTTATAGGACACAGTGGAACGGGGCACTTCATCCATGACTTTTTCATGAAGAATTTTCACAAATGTAGACAAACAGGTGAGTGATTAAGTGATTGATCCGTATATACGAGCCGCTGTTATGTATTATCGCATGCGGACTCTCCTCGAGGGCATGGACATAATCAGGAAACACCGGTACAATCTTATCGCTGTTACTGGGTTAGATAGCTGGTTCTAGACAATCTTTATACTCAAACGCTGAAAAAAAAACTTTGCATATGATACGTGTATAACCTTGTCTTGCTAACCTTGCCTTGCTTTGTTTACTGCTGCAAAGCGTGTTGATCTCATAACAGGCTTATCACCAACAGCATCACCATCATCATCATTAACAGCCGCGTCCCCATCTTGCCCATCGTCCTACGGGTTTTCAGTCCACTAGCGATACATTACCAGTTACCGTTGTAATGTTGTAGCCGTAGTACTGGTAATAATTCTCATTGGTAACAACTCAACCGGAAACATCAAACATGATGACCGTCTGACCATGTTAATGCATGATCTAGAATGAGATGAATCTGTAAGATCCCAAGATCAGACTTCCGTCTGGACTCTACGTGCTTCGATAAAATCCTCCTCCGTGCTTATCGTGCTTCAACCGTGCTTTACCGTGCTTACTCCTACTTCGACTTGTACATTCGCATAAGAATCTTCCAGCATGATTACATAAAAACAGCCGAATTCAGAATCACCATCCCTGATTATCGTGGCGCGGGTGTTCAACCCGCTCCACTAGTTGTAGCTTAGAAGTTTTCGTTGTCATATGTACAGTGGCACCATGCAGCTACTGCAAATCTTTTCAGTTTTTGCCCTCGAGATTATCGAGTTCCTCGATCACTTCCTGCATGACGCCCTTGTAATGAACTTCGGAATGGCCAGATGAGCTGCGCAAATTGTCCCGTTATTCAAGACGGTCAAAGTAACGTCAGCAGTAAACACGCACCAAAGTTTTTTTCTTGAAGATCGTAGAATTTGTGACGAGCAGTTTTTAAACAGTTGTGTAACGAGTTGTTAAACACTGCAAGATCGCAAGGTACTAGTACACTGCAGTACATCCGTGGCAGCCACGGCGCAGCTGACATCGTACTAACTTCTCAGACTGCAAAAACAGATGCTCTTGCAGAGCTCTCGCACCGCGGCACGGCGAATATGACCTCACACGAAACAATCGCCAGACGAAGTCTCCCGACTGCAAAACACACCGCTATAAGGCATGCTACCTAGCCGAAGTTTTACATGAACATCAGCTATCTTTCAGTAAGACACAGCCGACAGTTGGCTGTATGCATCCTTTGTTATGTTCTCCCGCTTTTCCGGACTGTATGTTCCTGATTTCTCTTAACAAATCAATCAGCACTTTCTGCCTTAGAAAACGCCGACGCTAGTTACCCTACTCAAAAACAGCTTTCCAGCAACTTCTCCTGGACCCAGTTACAGCTGCTAGTGGTCCCATTAATTGGCCATCTATGCACACTATAATTACTCCTGTTATGGAACTGACAAGTGGCAAGCTATCTTCCTGCCTCTGGAAAGCAACACATGATATTCACAAAAACTGACGATAGCATTTGTCACATGGACGTTAAGCAAGTTCCGTATTCAATCATAAACAATTGAACACTCTCACAGACCGATAACACAGCTGGATCGCTTAACCAAGGCAGATGGTGATAAGTGGCTGACAATTCAATGTTATTGCCAGCTACTTGTAAACATCACACAGCACAAACCGCAGATAGCGTAGGTAAATTTCATAAACAGCACATGATTCCTTCGCCACGAAAATTAATGTGTATCAAGAACGAAAGTGGTGATAACTGAAGCATTATATAATAAGCATGCGTCCTGTCCAGTACAGTGTCAGACTGTCAGTTCGATATTGTTCGGCTCTGATAAGCAACAGCTGGATAATTGCTGTCGAATCCACAATAGTACAGTAATAAATATAAACCCTTTGCAACGGGCATCATGTCCTGGGCATTCTGGCTGAAATTTGAGTATCTCGTTATTTCTGTGACAAAACTGAGCTAGCATACCGACTGTAATCGTACGATTCTTCGTGTAACTCAAAAGTTGCCCGGAAATCACGGTAAGTTTTGATTCTTTCAGAAGGGAATCCTGTTTAACATTTTGCACTTTGAAGAGATCTTTTCAAATATACTAACGCTACAAATGTGGTTTCACATGCGTAGTACGTAGAACGTTGCAGCACTTGCTTATTTGTTTTACTAACTAAACTTAGATTCCGTTACAAGAGTGCCTGTTTCACTCAGAGTACCGTAAGGTTCAGCTGCTTAATCGACTGTATAGTTTCTATCACGATGGACCCACTGGAACTGGAGCAAGCGGCGACCTGCGGCTGCTGTATTATCATCATTATTATTGAGCCGTCATAAAAGATTTGCGCCTGAATTGTAACATCAAACGTTTCGGAGCGCTGGTACCGTAACTGTGAAGGAGTGGAACTGTACAGTACAACGTTAAACGTCCACGCACCGATACGATGAATTGGGTGTTGCACTGTGCGACATGTTTGTAACAGCTTTGTAAATAGTTACCGGCAATGCATGGCTCTGTACAGTGATATTAAAGCAGTCGAAGTTCTGTTTTTAGTCATCTCGCTGTTAATTGCTGGTTATCAGTGTAAATAATTTCATAACTTCACGGACAACCCGTTATAAAAAGACTAAAAAAACCCGTTTTGGGATTTATGTAGTATGGAAACGCAGTTTGTGTTGTTTCTGCAACCTTAGGTCGCGAATCGTCCACTTTGTCTAGAAATGGCGTCAAAACAATTTCTGATGCTCAACTGGATATCTCATATCACTGATGAGCAAAACTGTAGTACCTCCGTTCTAAGCGATTATCTCGAGTAATTTATTCACGAATATAACAGCACCAGCCAGAATAACCAGTAAAAAAAAAATCAAATTATGCGATTATTATTGTAAGGTCATCGGCTCCGTTAAAAAGAATCCAAACGGATGTGCTTTAGGCCAGCTGAAATAGAGGCATATTGTTTAGTTTTAACTGATTTTTTTAATACTGCTAGTGTTTCTGACCAAAGTGTTGAAAATGCACCGAAAACTGTCTAAGCTCTACGCTTGCTCCAGCGCTTAGTAATATTCGGAGAACCTGCTCGATGATGACACACTGTGGCATATACTGAAAGGTCACGGCATTAGACGTTCGCATCGCATATCGTTGACTTGTATAAAAAAGCATCTGTCTGTTGCGATCATCACAGACATCGCCGTGTCGGGCGTGTGTACCAGCTGTCAATCCGTAAGAAATCCCGTGATGTAATTCAAGGCAGTCTACGTTTGTTCCGCATCTCGCGCAGTCATGCGACTTCCAAATTTTCGCCCCAGTTCGAAGTCCAGCTGCTACTTTTTGTGTGTGTGATGTTTGTTGCTAGTATCGTTCATTGCAGCCAACCGGTAACTCAACGAGAATGTACTGAATGCATATTACATACATCTGACTGACAGTCAACGCTGCACTGTAACTATGCCGTGGCGATAGGTCATCAACGGTCACTGGGAACCTTCTCACTCATAGCGGGGCCTGAGCTGGAACTAAAGATGAGAATGAGAGGCAACGGAGCGTGATAGCAGGCTATGCATCGCACAACAAGGATGCCCAGTCGATAACTATTGAGCGGCAAAAATGCTGCGTTCGACAACCAGTACGAGTTTGTGCCCTGGCGTTTAATTGAAAGTTTTCGGATCAAAGGAATGGAAGCAGTGATAATTTCGGAAGTTTGGACGTTTTCTGCTAGCACGCTTGTTTTATTTGTTGCATACGGTATAACCACTGTTCGGAAACACGTTGTACCAGTACGAGGACAAAATTGTGCGGTGCCCCACCTGAGTCACCACATGGTGCGATGCTCCACTCAGCCATATTGCCCAGAGCCTATGCTGTCTGTACCTGTGTATCCAGCGCAGCCGGGTGGAGCAGCGCACCATGTGATGACTCATGCGGGGCACCGCACAATTGCGTCCTCGTACTGTTACTGGAAAGTTTCTTCTTTCTGTGTTTTCTGGGGAAGAAACGTTCCATAACCACTTCCAATTGGAAAACACCATATTTCCAATGTTTACGTTCCTGACGGTTACCAATCATGCTGCCAAAATTTTCGTGCACAAACTGCACGGGCAAACGCGTGGATGCACGCGAGAATTGCTAATTAATGTTAGGTATCAGATTCAAGTTTTGCAACAAACATAACAATCAACCAGCTGCTAATAGCGCTGCCTAAAGAGATTATCGAAAAGTTGAATTAACTCGTGCTGAACTTCGGTCCTCGTTGTTTACGTATGGAACTCCAGTGTCGAACGGTTCATACGGCGGTTATTGTGAGGCCACAGTTGAACGTTGGGTTAGGTCGAGTGATGAACTCATTGGATAACTGCATCATAATCGTCTAAACACAAAAGTCTGAGATTGTGCACCTGAACTCGTGTAGCTTTCAAGTATCGGTTGTTAACTATAAGCCATATTAATCTGACGTTTATACTGAATTCGCAAGGAGTCGATTACATACCGCTGCGTTCGAGTTGATGATAACGGGATCCGCTGGCGGGGTAGTGCCGCAGTATCCCGGAGCTTTATCGATGATAAGGGCATTATCATTGCAGGTACCAGTCTGGTGATGAATCAGGCTTAGAAGTAACCCCGCGATGTGTTAAATTTACATACATATATTTCCTGATCGCTTTTTATTCGCACTTCCACTGACATTACTCGCTGTTCATGCAGAATGATACACTGTTTACGCATACATATACAACCTGGACCAATCATATTACTATATTAAAAGTTGTCTGGATTACGTTTTTGTTTTGCGACCAGTGCAAATGGTGACAAAAATCATCTAACATAATGCGGTTCATTACAGTAGAAACGTTTCTTATGTTTTATGGTTTTTGAAAAACATCAGATTGCAAGTTGAAACAAAATCAGACGGAAGGAACCAGTAAACCTAGCGCTTATTGTAAAACCCAATAATTAGGTTTTCGGCTTGCTGATAGTGTAGATGCTGTTCACGACCTTACCGCTGGCACATTTATGGTATCGATCTTTATCTGTAAAGAAATCATGTACTCTGCAGTGGAAGTGTTATTTTGTATGTAAGTGTTTACAGCGGCTATTTTATTCCAGCTAGTTAGATGTGGTTTGCCTACCTTGAGCGTCTTGCCCGCGGGTGCAACGATTGAGATTGGGCAGGCTAATGCAGTCAGAATACGCACGAGACTATCGCCGCCTGCACCCTCTGTCGAGTATGAAAATTTTGGACAGGAAAAGGTGGTTTCGGTGGTTACAACCACACAGGACGATGGACAACCTAATGACAGAAACCAAGCAGTTGTGTGAATGTGTCAGGAAGCTCGCACTTCCACAGTGAATCGGCAATTCTTTTGTTTGTTATTCTGTCAGTCTCCTCAATTACAGATATTGTGATCAACGCATCAACAGTAATAAAATGTACTGATTCTTTACCATACCCAGGACTAAGAACAGAATAGAGCCACGATAAGCGACTAAAAATCAAAATGCAACTGAGAAATATAACATTTTTAGTCCCTCATAAGCTTTTTCACGTAAAGATTCGATAAAAGCGGCACGAGATTCTCAAAAAAGATCACACAAAACTTCGACCATGGTACCCACTTGGATAGCAAAATTAGTCGCCCCCCGGTTTGTGGCACATTTTCTCACGAACATACAGTACAATATGATGACACATCAACGTGTTTAACCGCTAGAACCGTCCGGCGGATACTCAATTCTCCCCGTAACTGCACCGAAACGGTCCGGAGGGCCGAAATTCAGTCTAACTTTAATCTAAAATCTTACCCATTGAAATTGTTTGAAAATTACACAGAAACCTCGCATCCAGCATAACCTGGACGCTATGCCCCAGTGTTATTCTATGATTCGGACGCTATTAACCGGTGCGCTTTGTAGCCAGGCACTACTCCTCATAATTATAACGGCCTGTAAGCTGGAATTTTAGCCCTCCGGACGGTTTTAGCAGTTGCTGGGGAAAACTTTCCGCCGGACGTTTTTCCCGTCCAGACGGACTTACCGGTTAAAACGTGCTGCCGGCTAGTACCGGAGTTTTTGACCAAATTGGTATCAAGGTCAAGATTGTCATATACCGCAACATGACAGTTAGTCTGCAGTTTCAAACTTACCAGTGGTTTCCGCTCGAGAGAACTGGGGCGGAGTAAACTGCAAATCCATAATTGCAAACAGAGCATAACCAGCCGCGGGCGTGCATGTCTGTGCGGGAGCGGCGGTGGTGGTTGTAGGGGCGGTGGTGGTTGTAGGTGCGGTGGTGGTAGTAGTAGCGGTGGTGGCGGCAGTGGTAGTCGCGCACGTTGTCAGTGGACAGACTGGGCAAGTGGTTGTTACTGGTGTAGCTAAAACATCTGAGGCTATAGTGAACAACCCCGGTGCAAGCAAACCTTATGATCGGCGCCCAAGCGCACAGATTTGCATGAAAATCGTTGACAAAGTGCCGTCATATGCCATTAGGCAGGCGCGCCCTTGCGCTATCCGTGCGAATAAGCTTTTCAACGTTTGGTAGCTTGAACAAGGCCACGCCCGGGCGCAGGCGTGGCTTACAGTTGTTCAAGCCACCCGACGGACAAGTCCGTATCTGCACGGATAGCGCCATCTCTCCAATACTGTAATGTAATATCTCGTAATAGAGAACCTGAAGTGAACCTCTCTCTGCATATCTTCAGTATACCGATGACCACAATAGCCAGATTCTGCTCTGATGTATACTTTATTCGACCGCATAATTATCATAGTGTGAAGCAACTAGTAAAAAAGTAGAAGCAGTTCATGCAGAAACATCCCTTTATGGTCATGCATCGAGAACACGCTACATATTATGAAGTTTGCTATTTAAGAATGGTTGATTGTACGCATACGACCGTATAAATAAACGAAACCAAATTACTTTATCCAAATATCACTTACTGGTAGTAGTGAAATATGGCAGGCACACGGTCCCGGTGGCGGCCAAGTAACCTTTCGACCCATCACATTTGCAGTGATGGGTAAGATCACAGATCGAAAGGGGATCTCGGCACTGGCGACCAATCTGAGAGCAAGCGCAGCCAAGAGCGGCGTCGCTCATCTGACCCAAGCAAGAGATAACGAATGCCTCAGTATTGGCGTCGGTCTGCTCGACAGAGCCAATGGAAAATGCTCGCAGACTCATGCCCGAAACTCCAGCAATCGCTGTGAGCAGTAAGCGTGCACCAGCAACATTTCAGTTAAGTTTCGTTTCGCACAATATTTTGTGCACATTTTGATATAAATTTACTCAGTAATAGGCGATATGGTCAAGAAAAAGCGCGGAGGCAACAAAACGGAAATATGCCGGAAGTTTTTGCGTGGAAACTCTTTCTGTTCTGTACTCTCTCTTTCTGTACGTTCGTAAGAGAAAGACGAGTGATCAAGTGCTGATGAGTGAACGGTCTTTACACAGTTGTCTTTTATTACTGACCACAGCTTTTGCATAATTAATTACTGACCCACATATTTATGCCACTGTGGCGAACTAGAAGTAATGAGAACTAGACGGTTGCAACATTAGCAGTTTTGTTACTAGAGAAAACGCTGACCTCCTTGCTTCTAGCACGGCTCGTGCCGATCAGGTAAGAAACAATTATCAATAACATAACGTTACGGCGTGGAAAGCGGATTGGTGGATAGTACAGAAATGTGAGTCGATGCCGACGATTCACATCGACTCACTCGCCATCAGTTGTACGAAACACTGTATGATGAAAAGATTCGCAAAATCGTGAACCACTGCGGGCTAAATTTAGCGGAATATGCGGGCATCTTTTAGAGGTGTCTGTTTATTGTTATTGACTTATTGCACAATAAGGCAGGTTATCCTATTTCATACTTTGATTCTTTACATCATCGAGTTATGCTACCGCAAATATGCAAAATGTCGAACTACATAATTAATTATTGGCGCTAGTAATTAACAGTGCATGGCACTATTATGGCTGATTAAATGTGTAAAAGTTTCAGCTATACTTCTATACCTTGGTATTTACGACCATGGTAGCTCAGATGCCA
>JAQGAU010005517.1:0-10205 GCA_034698045.1 Paramacrobiotus richtersi
TACCGTTTTGTATGGTTGGCCCACATATTTTTTATCATGAAATCGCAAATATGTAGCGTTACCGCATACGGTACACAGGATAGACAAAGGATTGCTCTACCCTGTTATCAGGTCATTGTTTACCCGCAGCGCGCGGGCAGCCCACAACAGGTATGTAAACAAAGAGCAGGTAAATAAGAAGAAAACTCTCGATAAATTCAGCCGTGCATCAAAAGTATGATTTGAAAACTCTATAAAATGCATAAAAGGATAAGAAACGTTATTACACAAGCTTTTAAGATTTTGTCGATTGTGTCAAAAGATACTGAATTTTAAAATATTCAAAATTCAATAACTTTTTACGTAATTGATGAAATCGAAAAAGCTTGTGTAATAACGTTTCTTATCTTTTTATGCATTTTATAACGTTTTCAAATCATACTTTCGATGCACGGCTGAATTTATCGAGAGTTTTCTTCTTATTTACTTGCTCTTTGTTTACACACCTGTTGTGGGCTGCGCGCGCGCTGCGGGTAAACAATGACCTGATCACTAAATAGAGCAATCCCTTGTCTATCACATGTACCTGATGCAATAACTATATACAACTGCGATTTCGTGCAAAAAATTGTCTGGTAGAACCATCCAAAACGGAACCGATTGGGTATTCTTTCCCCTTAAGCATCGCAATGCCAAAGTTTCCCCGTTTTTCTACCATTTGGAATTGCTCACTCCACCAATGGCTGGCAGTTTGGAAGAACCGCCTGTACGTTGCAGATTCTGGACTGGATTGGACGTTGATCTGGATTGGGTCACCTGTCTGTTTCTTTTCCATCTTCATCTGCTAATAAGCGTTAACCGATTGTGGGCGATTTCTTCACCGCTCACTTACAAGATTTATCACAACAGAAAGGCAGCGATTCTTAGCTACATGGTTCTATGGGCGTATAGTAACGCTTGGATACTCCCTGCAGTGATTCACGATGCTCTGTACTATCGTGAAGACAGCACACTGGACTGTTCACTGAACAGCACGGCTCAACCGGGTTGGAATTCTTGGTGTACGTATATCAGATATATACTTCTAATATATGTGCGTGTGTTACGGTGTGTATGCATGTGATACTATGGTACAGCAATAAACACTTCCAATGCTTTTAATTATCATCATTTATCCCGTCATCTGCTGGAAGTTTCACAAGTACAAAAAAGCGTACTTTTCACGAAAATGGACAGCCAGAATTGCACCAGTACGACAGTCAATAATTGTATCACGATCACAAGGTAAGAAATCTTCCCCAACAAATTGTGTGCAGTAACTAGTTCGTTTTGTATTGTCCTTTTGCAGACACGAACACCGTGACGAAGCCGTCGACTGCATTAACTGCGACCGGTCAAGCTGGACGCTCGGCACTCACTCCCAACGCAAAATCGGTAGGACCGTACCCTCAGAATCCTGCTAAAGCATTCCACTTCAGAGTCATATCCTGCTTGGTTATCGGAGTGATCACTTGCTGGATGCCGCTGTGCAGTTATTTTGTAATCGTTGCAATTTATCCCAGCTATTACAACTTCATTCACATTTCGGTAGCTACTGTTTTGTACTTTTTCAATCCCTTATTGAACCCTGTTATGTACCCCCTCGCCTCTAAAGAATGGTGGCAGGCGTTTCTCCGAGTCCTTAAGATCTGAGTTATCAACCCGTCAATACCCACCCAACTTCAAAACAGCTGCTTGTCCTAGATTTTGGCAATGACTATTATTAATTATGAGCTGCATGCTGTTGGGGTTTATGTGTTTTATCGATGCAGTACTTTATAATAAACGCACCTGACTCTGTGGATATCCTGCATATGATCTCTGTAGTTTCTCCCATGAAATTTGGACCGGATTACACCCTTTTAGAACGCAGCATTTCTTAAAGGTCATGTCTGCCGCATACGTGCCGAGAGGTCACCTTTACTGTGGCAAGACTCGGGCAGCCGTTTCTTTATACGTGTGGAACCTTTACACCGCCTTCAAACTTTTCAGACAAAGCGAGCTATTCCGTTAGCTGTCAGCAAGAATTCAAACGTCCGGAGAAACCTCAGCCAGCGCTCGCTGCCTTCACAAGCGCTAGGAAGAATCTCAACAGTAACTCGCTTTCGGCAGAAGTGCATCCACTGCATGACTCTGGAGATAGTGTAGATAGTGTGCTTAGTTTGTTTTACAATGATGGGATCAAAATCAGAATAATCGTAAGTTGTGGAAGTTCACGCTGGACCTCGGGTCTGTCCGAGCACTTTGCCACGCACTTTCATAATATGTGTATGACACGGGGCTTGCTTGTGTGCGCGACATTATTGTGATTTTGTGATACGACTGCCGGGCGTTCGGTAATTCCCCTTACCACTGGAGTTCCTTTCCGAACTAACGAAAGCTGAAAACGTTATCGTGATACGGGACAATGAACAATCGGAAACAGAAATGAAAGCACAACAAACAAAGCCCTTAATGTACTTTTGTCAGCCTTCAAACAATAGCAGAAATCGATCCCGGGAAAACAGCTCAAGCCGAAAACGGTCGTTCGATAAGCTGATACATCATGGTTAGAACTCTTTACATCAACACCACGATACTGATTCTGAATACCAAAACGCCAGCGCACAGAAACCTGAGTAGAAGTTTCGAATTTGAAATAACCCACATACTAAGCTGCTCGGCCATTTTCTCTTTTGCATATGATTCTTATTCGTGCTGGAGGCTGTGAAAGTTTGTGTATTTGGTTGGTGGTTGATAAGTCCTTAAGAAAACATTTTACGTTATACTCGTACATACGTGAATCTTGAAGATTTTCCTGTTATTAACCTTAGGCTAACTACTTGACTAGTTTATCGTGCGGATTCCAGAGAAAGACTTGATGGAAGTACTGTTGTCGTATTTCGTTTGTTTAACGCGTTTACTGTTATGATAAAGACCCTTAACTCGTATCACTAAGCAGCGGAGTACTGGCTCTGACAAATGAGTGACACCTAGTTCTGGTGCCCTCTCCAGTACTGCCAGAATTCTCATGTGTTTTGGATACCGTTTAATCTGCAACATTACGTTACGTGAACCGGGGAAGGCCATGTTCAGAAAGCAGATGATGCCACATTCGTTCTGTTGACCCTGCATATCAACACGCGCTATACTAGGACATAACAAGGCTAGTTTGTAACGCTATTCAGTCCCTAATTGTGCGTTGTTTCCGAATTCTCATATTCTAATTATTCGCTAGTATTTGTAAATGTCGATGGCGTGTCTTGCTCTGACTCCGGAGTTGCTCTATCGGAAAATGTGCCTTGATAGCCAGGATCCATTGCCGTTCACACACTAAAGGAACTTCATGATCATAACATTCCGTAACTATCTTCTGGTATATGCGAGGTCTGATTCGTTTTCTGTCAAGAAGCAGGGAAAATAGTTACGGATATGATAATATTTCTAGAAGCGTAACGCCGACAACCGAAACAATCGATACCCTATCAGACCAAATGGGATATACTGTATTATCCCAGTGCAAAGCTGTCGGTGTGATAATCCTGCAATCTTGCATCGTAACAGTAATCGCCAGTATCGTTCTGCTCGAAAGCCTATTGGAACACTCGTGATTTACATATCCCGCTTAATATTTATAATAAGTAATCAGTCTTTCACTAGTAGATTTGATTCAGGCTGCTGCAATGGATGGTCCAAAATGTATGGGTAACTGAGCTAAACCAACGACTGGCAGTTTGAAAGAACCGCCTGTAAATTTCAGATTTATTTAGTTCTTGATCCCCTGTCTCATCTTCTAATAAGCATCAATTGACTCTGGCGATTAACGATTAGTAACTGACTGTGGGCGGAACTGACTCGGAGACTGTGAACTTGTAAAAAATATTTGTATAGCAAAGTGCGTACTTTGTTTTACACACATTTCTCACAAGTGTTGCCCCGGCACATGTGAAGGTAACCAAACATTCTGTCGTAAAACCTCCTGCGTCCGCAACTCGCGCTATTGGAAATCTTGCTTGGTGTAGCCAAGATTCGATCCTATTAAAGCCAAATATGACCCAATATAGTCCGTATATATTTCCGGATGTTGCAAATTAACCAGTAGGCTCTCACCAGCGCAGCACATAAAGAGAGCCAGAGCACAAAGGTGTGTAAAGCACAAACGTAACTTTCACCAGTTTTGCAGAGTTTCCGTGAAGCAAATTTGGCAGCAGAGAGACTACCAGGCGCCCTCCGTGTAATTTATACGATCTTTATTAAGTATAACTCTTGTGGGTGTGGTTTAATGTTCCCGTAATTCCGCGGAGAGACTATCATCTCTCTCGCATATTATTTTACATTACGTTTGTTTTGCGGCGTTATTTATCTTTGCATGCTGACAGATGTGACGATTGGGTTGCGGGGGGATTTGCCGGAACTGCCACTCTGCAGACAGACGGTTTTCAGCTTGGTCTTCATTAATTTTTGTTCTGACCGTAATTTGGAGCGTGCAGTGCAGTTTTTTCCAGGTCACCGAGATTCTACGATTCTCGTACTTCTAAAGAACATCGGTCTAACACAAAAGGTGAGCAGCAACATTTCGCTGTTCGAGGTCCCGTTACTTATATTGCGTTTCTACTATTTTGCTGTTTTCGCCACACGTCCCTAATTTCTTCCAGGTGATTTTCAAAAATCATTTTTTAGTTTATACTTTACAAAAAATAGGTCTTCTGGGACATAAACCGTGCTCCACACGATACAAAAGTCAAACAAAATGTACTTGAGTTGGTGATTGTTAAACTGATTTGACGCTATAAAGTGGCGTTAAATGGTTGAACCTTTTGGAAGGTTCATACTGGTAGAGCAAAAACTCGGGCCTTTTACGCACGGGCTACATTCTCGCAATGTCAATTCCCTTCTTTTTTTCACTCGGAAACTCAAAAGCCAAGTCTGAATCATGAGCAGCCAAGAAATATAACGTCTTGCTTACATCTGACTTACGGTACATCCAACACTGCCGGGCGAAAAAATTGGTATTGGTTGACGTTATTTCTTATTCATTACCGGCAGTGTTTGTATATCGTGCTCCTGTTTCGTGTAATCGAAGTGCAAGCCTTAATATTTACGATCAAAACCTGACTATTTGCTCAAGGTAAAACATGGTCCGGTATATGACATTGGTGTTTTCACTACGCCGGGGTGGCCGTCCCAACCTCACTTGCTGTTTGAACAGTTAACGAATTTCAACAGTTTCAGGTATCAATGTTTTCCGTTAACGAAGAGCGGAAGCTAAAAATCTGCATGGGGGTATTTTCACTAATGTACTTTAAGAGATGGCATATCACGTTGTCGGCGGCGTCGTTGACGTTGACAAAGTCATTGATAACGTTGATAACTATGCAGTAAGAAGTTTGATATTCAGCCGACGTATTGTTTCATAAGGTGTCGTCCTTGCTAATTAGATAAAGCAATGGAGCGCACCGAATGCGTTTCCAGGTCGTGGAATAAGTTCTCGAAACCGCTCACACGTGTTTCTTATGGTGGTTGCCGCTTTCTTTGTGTCCTAGGTTCCAGAACAACAAAGCTGGCAGGTTAAATGTTTTGTTTGCCATTAAATACATGCCTACATACTTGCGGGCAATTATTATCTGCATTTATTCGATATTCGCATCCGGCTCCTACCTAGCGGACCGTCTCCAGTCAGAGCACGATATAATACAGATGGCCGGCTCACTGTTGTATTCTATATAATACGAGGTAACATATACAATACAGTAGTGAGCCAGCAATCTATAATGGCAGACATATTAAAATTTTATGTTTGCGTATGAATCGGTATGATCATTATCGCCGTATGAGCAACAATGTCGGCTAGAAGTATACGTGCTTGGATGATTCAGTAGTCGAATCTGTTCCCCGTCATTAGATGCAGCCAAGATCTATTACGAAAGAGCCCACAGGATTTGGATTTCCGATTGGTCTCCCAAACCGTACATCAACCCGAATTATCCGCTCAGCGCTAGACACGTCAAGCTGGACAGGGAGTTTGGTTAGAATACTGGGCAGAACATTCTGGTATTTCAAAACATAGGTATGCGGAAACGGAAAATTCCGCAGACTTCTGTTCTGAAAATATCATGGCTTTGCACAGCAGTGTCAAAATCACAGAAACCAACAAACACCTAGAAGATTACAACATCCTTGCAGTGCTTATCAACTTAATATCAACCAGCTAAGCAAGAAAGGCCAGTATCTGATGTTACTCTGGTGTGACCTGGATTATTGCTACAGGCTTGCCTGCAGACAGATATAGGAGATGTGGGGGAAAGCCAAGACTTCGGAGCGTATTTTGGATGCTAGCTATATAATTATTATATAGCATCCGAAGTATGTTCCGAAGTCCTTGGGCTGTCCGAAGTATACAACGCCGCAGACTGCCAAAACGACCGGATTGGTTAACTTTGCATAAACCCAATTCAGCGTGGCGTTCACAAGCTGAAAGGATTTAATTTTGCTATAAGCTATTTAACTACAAGCGGCAGGCGTGCCGGAATGCATTGCCGATGCGATCTTTGACCTTACGTACGGGAGGTATACAGCGGAGAAAATTAGCATTATGAAACAAAGCTTTACTGGCTTCAAAATCATTGGGATCAAGGGAATTGACTGCAAGTTTGTGACTACGGTATATGTCATGCAGCGCACAAACTTGCAGTCACCTATATAAACATCAGAAACATACTCTTACCTTATGCGGTGACTTTTAAAAATACTTTTTAAACTTTTTAAAATACTTCATTGCCTGAAGTATTTTAATATTATTTAAGGTCGCTAGTTTGTTAATTAGGTAACCAGTCCCCTCACATGTATTGCTGTTTTATGAATACTGACTGAACCGATTCGTAGCGTAATGGCTCCTAGACTACATGGCTTGACTACTAAATTTCTCGTGGCTGCCGACAAAATGGCACACAACCGCTGTGAACAGTCCATAATATGGAAGTAGCGTACGGATTGAGCCACTTCTGTGGGATAAATGTAGAAATGTACACATTTGCCTTCCACTGGCCACTTTCTCTTTCGGTTGCCTTAAAGCTACCTTCCGGCATATCTGGCATATCTAACGGGATAACTGTTTCGTTTGGCAGGATGTCCGATCGCTACGTCAGCAGAGCAGCTCGTTCCATCACTTTCTTGATTAATTACTTCGTTTTTGTTCTGTTCGCTTCGATGTTCATGCATCGTTCACTGCATTTCACTTTACGTCGCAGTATATCTCACGCTCCATGCTAAGTTGGAGCGTTGGCTGTGTATGCTGGTGCTACGGCCCGCTAGTATGTGATACCAGGCGCCTTCCGTGTACATATACGATCTTTATTATATAAAACTCTTGTGACCTGTCGGTGTGGTTTGTTCCCGTATTCCTCGGAGAGATTATCACCTCTCTCGCATATTATGTTACAATATGTTCGTTCAGCGTCGTTGTTTATCTTTGCATGATGACAGATCTGGCGACTGAGTTGCGGGGGTATTTGCCGAAACTGCACTCTGCAGCTGGACGGCTTTCAGCTTGGCCTTCGTTATGTTCTCCGAATAACTTCGGGCGCACTACAGTTGGGTGTTCGCCCCCAAGGGGTTTAGGTAATGTGCTACTGTTGGATTAGTTTTTTGTTTGTTTTCATGCGACTTTTGGCAGCCATCCCCCTGTACTAATGTCTTTACCATGTTTGGACGATATATTGTTGTACTTGTCTCCACGTCTTCTTCTAAAAAACAGGTCTCTTTACAACCTTCGAGCAAGTATGCCCGTGTTAGCATGTATTCAACGGCATGCCAATGATGCCATTGAATACATGTTTAGATTATGGGTAATTATTATCTGCATTTGTTCGATATTCGATGCAGTAATAGGAGCATCTGGCTTCGATCTAACGGACCGTCCCAAATCGACATAATTAAAGTAGCCGGCTGACTGTTCTATTGTATGTAGAGTACGTACGTGGTTCCTGATACGGTGATAATGGTTATAGGTAAACATATGTATGTTTACCTAAGATCATCGTCGCTGTATGATGTCTCAATCCTAGAAGCTGTTTATAGAGGAGCTTCAGAAGATACAATAAGCACTTTCCATGCATGACGTCAGTATGCTGAAGTACTGCCCGTGCCAAACCATCAGCAGTCAAAGTTATAAAGAGACACGTCAACAGGAAACGTCCAGCGCCAGTGGTAAGGCTAACCTACCGATGCTACTTCATCTGTGGTGCTGTTCTGTCTGTAATTAGCAGTTGGCTGAAATTGCCGCTGAATCATTGTGAATGGATTTTCTCCGCGTAATGCTGACAATCAAGGATGTTGCAGTTTTCCAGAATGCAGAGATCTGAATGGATATGGCATTTGTAATCTAGCAGTAATCAATATTTTATTGCGACGACGGTGCATCGCAAATCTGCGATCACTTGTGAGACTGTGTACTTGTGACAAACATTTGCATAGCAAGATGTTGCCCCAGCACGTAGGAATGTAACCCAGCACTGTGCTGTAAAACTTCCGGGAGTTGCGTTTGCAACTCACGCTATGGGAAATATGTAATGTTTGATGCAGCCAATATATGATCCTATTAGAGCCAAGACAAGACCAATATTATATATTTCCGGATGATGCAAATGGCCAGGTCATGTACTGCGCTGCCGACAGAATTCTGCCGAGAGTATCCTCTCGGCAGAGCAGTACACAAGGAGAACCAGAGGTATGTAAAGCACCAGTGCAACGGTCACCGGATTTCCTGAGTCCTCTTTTTGCAAAGATACTATCATCGATGCGACGCACTACATCCGGCATATCTCACTAGGTCGGAAAGAGTATCTGGTTTCACACTGAATCGAGTGCGCGTATTGCCAGGACGAAATTAATCCACCGCCGTTCCAGTCAGGACCAGCGCTGACCAAAATTTTACTAAATATATTTAAGGCGAAGCTACCACATAGCAGATGCAAAACAACAACCTTTTCTAGGCTCAATTTCGGCTGCTAGCGATCGTCTTAATCGAAAAGGCGAAGCAAGAACAAATGATGGTATAGTGCTTGTGCTTCATTGGTAATCCGAACTGACGTGCAAGAAACCAAATGGAACCAAGGAAAAGGTCCATGACTGCGACGTAAATGGAAGCTTTCGCGAACATCTTTAAAATTTAATGCGGAAGTTTCACAAACAGAGATATTGTGTCGTATCGTAGGGTCAATGTTTTTATCCACTTTCGCCATGAGAGCCTTGCTTTCAGGTGGTAACGGGGCATCTGTTTCATTTGAAAGGAGGTCCGATCGCTATGTCAGGAGAGCAGCTCCGTCTCTCCTTTTCCCGGATTGGTGTATGCTGGTGCTACGGCCCTGGTAGTATATGTGCTACCAGGCCCCTGCCGTGTATACGATCGTTATTAAATAAGGCGCTTGTGACCTGATCGGTGTGGTTTATTCCCATATTCCTTAGAGATCGTCGACTATCATCTCTCTCGCATATTATGTTACATTAGGTCCGTTATGCGTCGTTGTTCATCTTTCCATGATGACAGACTTGGCGAATGGGTTGCTGTCTAAGAGCCTGTAATGCATTTCTACCATTTCGGTGGTTTCTTCAAACGTTACTGAATACTGATTTCAGTTAGTCGATTTTACAAATTCATTTGCAGGTTTCTACACTACCAAAAATAGGTCTTCTGGGACATAAACCGTGCTCTCCACGATGCATAAAGTCAAGACAAAATTTGCTTGGGCTGGTGATTTGTAAAACTATTGCAAGTTACTCTTGTCACAAGTATTGTCAAGGGTCGAACTACTCAGCGGCTATTCTTGGCAGTGGTGGACTGGTAGTACCACAGCCCTCTGTTGGACTGTAGCAGTCGTAGAACTGTCCCCGACAAAGGCGAGTCTGGCCTAAAAATCCTGCTGGGCACCACACTTTTTACCCATCGGCACAGGTCGGGGGGAAAATATGGCCAGTGGCACAGATTGCAGAGAAATCGCATAATATCACGCGTCTGAAAGGCAACGTCTCAGCCGAAAATTCTGTGCCGAACGGCAAAAAAATCCTTTTTTGTATTGCGCCCAATGGCACAAGATTTCCCGTAAGTGCCACTTGGTCAGGCTCGTCCTTGGTCCTCGCTATACCAATGGAAGGAGAAAGCAAACTCTTCATTACTTACTATATCCAGTACCATGGCAGAAAGTAGGACCTAC
>JAQGAU010005518.1:0-10203 GCA_034698045.1 Paramacrobiotus richtersi
TTGATCTGCGGACATTTCGGACACTTATAGGAGATTCGTTTCAGCGCGTCTCGCTGGACGATGATCCCCAGCTGACTGGCTGCCTTGGCATTCTGGATCTTCGGGTGCGAAGAGACTGGAGTCGGTGCATGGATGGCGGTGGGGTCGGCCACAGTACGACCTCGGGCAATGTGGCTGGATAAACCACGTTTACGCTGCTTTGGTGTTACGGGAGTGTGATGCGGCGCGGGACGAGATGTACGGGCATCATCGACATTCGAATCTTCGGACCCATCCGAGCTGGTTCCCGACTCCTCCACTTTGTCGTGATATTCACGAGACGATGACGGAACTACGAGACATAAAGTAGAAACAAAATAAACGTTCGTACTTCTAACATCTCAGATTGTCAGTACATAACATGCCTTACGGTCGAAAAGTACGAAACGGTTATTTTCAGTTACAGCAATAGGGAATACCGTACGGTACGGTCTTTTGTAACAAGTCCTTACGTTTTGGAGCAGGGCGTCGGACGGTTTTGGAGCTTTTGGTCGATGGTTTCGGTGGGGGAATGACCCGTACGTCCTTGCCCATCCTCTTTTTCTGCTTCCCTGGCTGCTGATACAGATGGCCCAGATGTCCGCGCATAGCTGCCCAGTATGGATAATACGACAAAATTACAAGAAGCGCGGAACCCAACGGATAATGTCGAAAACTAGCCACTCACATGCTCGACTCCCCAGCATCCCCCGCGGCAGAGGAACACTTCCTCGTTCGCTCTCGTCATCGCCATCTACATTCACGGAATCTTTGTGTTCTTCGGAAGCGATTTCGTCGATGATTATCTTGTTAACCCGCCGCAGTACAGCAACTTTTCTGCCTGGAGGCAACAAAGCCTTCACGGCCTTGATAATAAGTTCGATCGCTGCAAAAGTTCAAAAACATGATCACGAAATAAACCACAATTCCAACAAGTTCAAGTTTTATACTTAACGGACGGTAACTACGGAAAATGAACATTTATCGTACCTTCCGTATCGTCATCTGGAATATCCGTTGGTTGTTTTCTTTTAAGTCGTGGCATTGCGTTGTTTAGATCTTTCAGTTCTCACACAGTTACAGGGTAATCTGCACAAATCCACAAAGAATTTTCAAGATTATCGCTCAAGTAGAATATGAAGCAACCAAGTAAGAACAAGGAAATCCAAAATCCTAACGTGACTGAGAAGTGAGAACGTTCGCAAGTCGGAATTTTTAGTTTGCTTGTCAACGATTCAACACTGCTCATCCTTCTGCATAGATTCGCCCGAAGCCGTGACTGATACGCGAAAAATACGAAACCAGAAGGTACACAGTACCTCAAAAAATGAAAGAGAGAACGTGCAAAACTGTAAATCCGCAAGAAGGAAGAAACCCAGCTAAAACGACAAAAGTCACAATACGTACCTGAATAACGGAACAGAAGCAATGGTGAAGTCTTGAAGATGGACGAATGCGTTCTAAAATGCAGACAGAAATGATGATTTTGATAGCGAAAGGAGCTTTGGAGCATTCCAAACCAAAATTATCATGAATCAAAAAAATACCGTCTTGCTTCTTGCTGCCTCATTCACTTTGCAGAACCGTGACAGGACAAAAATTAATGAAAATGCAATAATACTTCGTAGTGCATACTGTCGACAGCAAACCGCACCGTGGCGTTGTCTACGTAACTGCAGGTGGCTTTTTATTGCATTTTTTTACATTTCTTGCCTTGCAGTTGATAAATAACTGATCTTCCAGAAGCAGGAAACTTCCGCTTAACTCTTATGAAATAAAAATCAGATTGCATTTGTCCCACGTTCGCACACAAAACATCCAGCTGCATGGGACTTCTACAAAGCGCTTTCTTATGGTTGTATTCGAAGGCATTGTGCACGTGGCCAAAGAACAGCAGTCAATCGAGCCGTAGTAAACGATACCGAACCCATGACTTATAATTCCGTCCGGTTACGAAGCTTATCCATTCTTTATAATTATTTCCTTGACAACTCAATACTGGCGATTACCATCTGTAAATCGCAGTGAACACTCGAGATTAGAACAGCCTGGCTCCTTGATCTCAGTACATTGGGAGTTTCCGGTAAATTATATCCAGGACGTTGGGATGCATTGGGATCAGGACTAACTTTTGCCTTAACAGTGCTCCTACGGCTAGAGTTTCGACTACTTCAATATTTATATTATCGAAAATTTGCTATCAGTTCATGTGTGCATAACAATGCGTGTAACTTGATACCAAGACTTGATCGAATAGACCCTTTAATCAATTGCCAGAAAAATCTTAAGGAATAAAGCTGTTAACGTTGTTGTTGTCGGTATGTGTGAGTTAGAGGTGTAAACACATCATGTATCTAAATAAGTAGAAGCAGCTGTAAACGCTGAGGGTGTAAGAAGTTGCAGCCGTGCAAAAGCGTTAAAAGAGACGACGTTTGAAGCTAATGTTTTCGCAAAGGTCACCGGGCGCAATTTCCGCATTAACTGTACAAAGTTCGTAACGGTCGCTTTTCCAGCAACTTTATCATCGTGCTACAGCACGGCTAATTTGATCGGCAAAATCGGTCAAACATGAAAATCATCGTAGTCACCACCGAGGCAACAAATGCAACAACAACCTGTAAAGGAATATCAGCAGAATGAGAAACCAAAGGATCAGCCATTCCATCCCGGTGACATGGCGTTGCAAAAGCACTGTATGTCGTCGACATAATCGCAATTAAACAACTGTACATTAGCTACGAAGCCATAAAGGTTATAATCGCGATAACGGACGGCATCGGAACAGTAAGCATATTGTAATTCAACAGGCCAAATCTATACTAATCAAGCCCAACTGAAAACTGCAACTGACCATATTTCACTGCAGTCTCATTTCTTCCCACCAAAAAAGTCAGGTTTCCGGGTGTCGACGATTGCGGTTGGAATGCTTCAGCTGGCGGTGCAACTTAAGTGGGGACTGGAAAGGAAAGGCTACCGGACAATCGCTGCATCGAAACTCCGGAAATGGCTGCTCATCCTTCTCAGCTCAATGACCCGAATTGCCACTCGCTGACTGTCGTGAAGTGAACAAATGCGCACGCTTCACATGTTCCACTAACCCCCGACCGCATTGGCTCACACGCGGGACTGCGGAGTAACCATTGTCTCGGCTCCTTTTGGAGCGCGGCAATTTTACAGGTGGAGCAGGGTTCGATATCTATATTAACGTAAGGTATAAATGGCACGTTCACGCGTACGGCAGAAACTATATATATATATATCTGTGTGCTGATGCTCTGCTGCAAGATATTGCATTTAATTTGCTGTGTATGTGTGAATTCGAGATAGTATAAAGCTGCATAGGTATAAGCGGAACCGCGAGTTTTATCCCCGGGATGAAGCGATTTTTCTTCCATTAGCACAACCAACCAGCTCATCAACGCACAGTCACTGCAGTTGTATTAACAACTGAGTGTTAAGTTCAACCAACCAAGAGTAAGGCAAAACAGGCACTGTGATACAAGCAATACGAAACTGCGGAAAACATTGACCAAAAAAATAAAAATTTGTAAAGAGATGAAACTTAAGGTGCGCACAGTAACTTAACGGCGATTTTCGCAATTATAATTACACTTATCAAAGCAGCACGCTTCCGTGGGTTTGCACTGCTTGTCCGACTGGCATTTGAAGGTCTTGTCCTTACGGGCACAAGCTTCGTCCAGTTTCTACAATCAAAATGAACACCTGTTTTAGTTCATTGCGTAGTTTGAACTAACAACCGTTGAGTTTTTGCGTAATTCAAAACTTAACTCAGTTTACACGAACAACATAGATAAAGCTTTTTACTCACTTTGCACACCCGGAAAGGAGGCGGCTCACGCTTAACCCGGCTTACGATATCCGCTGCAAAGACAGAACAATGCATTAATAATTTATGTAATGGGTAAGAAACCAGTTAGAAAAAGGAGATCAAGATGCTTACAGTATTAGTTAAGCAGAACTTAACGAAATGATATAATATATCATTTCGTTAAGTTCTGTTAAGATTTTATTCACTGATTTAATGATTCTCAGGTGCACCTCTAAATGGACGACAGTAACGCCCAAAAAAATTCGCAATAAAATTGTGCAGTTTGTGAAACTGCCCAAAAACGTGCAGTTTGTGAAACTGCACAAAAATGTTCAGTTTGTGAAACCGCACAAACAGTGATTTTATTGCGATTTTTTTTGGGCGTTACTGTCGTCCATTTAGAGGTGCACCTGAGAATCATTAAATCAGTGAATAAAATCTTCTAAAAGGTTACGCAGCAATAAAAGCGATTGTTTCCAAATTCATGTCAAAATTTGTATTAAAAGTGCAATCGCAAACACCAGTTTGGTTCTGTAGTCTGTACGCATGTTATACACATTTGGATCTTACTTACGCGAAGGCAGCGAAACATTTTGTGTAGAGATCGTTCCGGCCAGCACAACCAGGCCGACAAACAGCAAATACAGCACATTGTAGTAGTTCATTTTCGTCAGTACGAAAGGTCACTCGAACAGGTCAACTAACTCGCTGATAGTTTTGGAAGATCAACGTTGCTGTCGTTGCAATGCTGTTGTTTTATCATAAAAACGGCCATGTGCCCGTTTATATAGCTGCGGTGGGCAAAAATTGAGAACTTTATCTGTAGATCCTGTTTTTATCGTCCGAACTGTCTGTCAAAATAAGAGAACAATGTAGCGATTTTCTATGGCTTTTCCTAATAAACTGAAAAAAATGTAGCGATTTGTGCAAGATGAAACATGGAAATGATCGGCATAATATGGCAATGGTGCCATTAGCACACAGGTTTGATATATAGAGCACCTGAAGCAACAGGATGTGTTTTACGCTTTTTGTAACAGGCCGGGGGAACGGGCCTGCGCGTCAAGCGATGCAGACGGAGAGGATGGGATGAAAGTCCCAGAATCTACGGGAGCTCGCGAGACGACAGCGAAAAGAACAATAAAAATGACAATTTTTATTGTATCCCACAAAACATGAACAAAGAACAGCGCTGTGGCTGAATAGGTCACAGCGCTCTAAAAAATATACAACGTCTGCGCCTGCGCTAAGAATCGAGTGACGATGGATTGGAAAATCCATCGGCATGAGATGCGGCCAGGCAGCGATGATGCGGCAAGACTCGGCGGAACGGTGAGTCATCCCCGGCCAATCAGGCCAGCGCAGCGAACGGAAGAGCATGAGTCATGCGACTCCGTCACATTTTCACAATAACCTGCGCACGAGGCTGTCCATTGTGGTTTTTATTGTGTGATGCTTTCTGCATGAAAATAATGATGAATGCCTCAGAGTGTCTCTGGGTAAAAAACACAAATCTAGGCTATCTGGCTAGTTTCTCTTGACGCGTAGCTCCCGCGCATCCGACTGTTACGTAATGTCCTAAGCATTTTAAAAGATTTTATGTGGAAGGTGACCCTGCGCTTGGGCATGGAACTGGACAGAAATTAAAACGATCATTTTGTATTAAGCAACGGTTAATACAAACTGTTGACATTTGTGGAGCAATTTTATGTTCCTCAAACACTGTCACAGTTTCCGGAGTCAAACACTGCCTGCAATATATTGTCCCAACTCCCAAGCCTCATTATGAGCTGAATGACTCGATTTGTTTCGGTTCAAACATACTTCATTCACGAGAAGATATCTCGTTAGCATCTATGCCTATTCGGGAAAGTTGAATCCTGAATTATCAGTATGATTCCGAATTTAGACCGTTGCTAAACAGACGAACAGTGTCTGCTGGACGGTTAATGTAGCGGAAAGGAACGAGCTGCCAGATAATGGTGCTTTTTTCTTGTAAACATGTACAGTTGTGCACTTTTCCGACGTTCTGCAGGATGTTATCTCATACACGGAAGCTAAACAGAATTTACTGCAGTAACTTGCAGCAGGCCAGAATCATAGGAAATGTGTATCTGTAAGTACAGTACCTCTATAACCGGTAAATATTTATTGCGATACAGTAAATGCCACGTTCGCCGTACGGGAAAGCCGTAAATATTAGTTTGAAGACAAAAGTTTTCAACCCCGTAACGATGTGATGACACAATGACAGAAAAAAGTATGTTATGTAAATATAACACATTCATCAACTTTTATACCGTTAGATACATAGAAATAAAGGCGGAATCATGATTTCGCAGTTAGCAGACGTCAATGAGTACTTCAAAAGACCGCCGAATCTTACGGTACTAATGGATTAGTACAGTAACTATAAAACTTCATCGGTTCTCCAGATGGGTCAGTTCACAATGCATCCAGATGGTTCCGTTTCAAATGCACACGTCGACGGTGTACAATGAGACTTCCCTCGAAGTTAAAGGCCACTGGACAATCAGAGCACTGAAACTTCTGTGGTTCTTCTATGGATGCAGCAGGTGCGTGGGTTTCTTTGACCTCATCGGGACATATCGGGTGCTCTCGCTGGACATGTTCCGCTATAGCTCGACAATTCTCTCCTAGATACGAGCAACTGGGATCCACACAGGGAAGCGCCGGCTGAACAGAATTCTTTGCCCGGAAAGCCTCGTTATCTAAAAAGGGCAAACAAACAGTTTGTCGATGACTGATAAAAAAACTTATTAAGAGCAACAGTTTGCAACTGGACCGTTTCCCAGCTGTAAACATCAAACAATACGGAAGGCTTCATGGTTATTTATTGTACACCTACGAGCATTTCTAAGTAATCGTATTGTATGTATGCTGAGGATCACCTTTCGGACAACTCCCAGCGCATTTCCATGGCTCGTCTGTTGACTCTTCGTTCGTTCTGTTTACTCTTCTTTTACTTAATTTAAGATTATCGATTCTTATATTGAACATTCGTCGTTATTTCATTGCGATATGAATATCTGCATGTTTTCGCTTTAGTAGAGGTATTGATCGCAAACCTGTTTCGCTCTCATCCATGTCACATTTCCCAGTTTCCTTACGCGCCGAATGTTCCTCGTCAAGTACTTTAGGATGATACTTCAGGTGGCTATTAAACACATGCTTGGAGTCTGTGGCAAAATCACACTTATGGCAGCTGAACTTTCCATTGGCACCATGATACTCCATATGAACTGCCATGGGATTCTTCTTCGGCTTTTTCTGGGGACATAAAGGGCATTGGTAGCCGGTAAGTCTGTTCCGCTCGTCCCGGATCTCGACTGGAGACATCACAATGCCCCGCTTTGTGGCATTCGTCTTTGTCGAAACCGAACGGCTTCGAAGTGCATTCAGGCTGGATACTGACGCGTCCGGAGGAGGGTGTGGAAAAGGAGTGCCGGTGCGCTTGCGTAGAGAAGGAGTGCCGAGATGTTTCGCTTTCAGAATACCTTTGATGCCGGGTGTCGCCAACGACACGCCACGCGCGCGCACATTTTCAAGGTCATGACTGGAGAGCCTTGCTACGGCCGGGGGCATTCCCACGCTTTGAAAACGTTCACGATGGATCAAGGGCGTTTGACTGGGACTGGCGACTTCTGCAGAATGAGCAGCACGTTCTAAAACTGATAACTGACTATTTTGAACAATTTCTTCTTGTACTTACGAATTTTGTTTCCGGAATCAACAGGATTTCGCGTACTCAAAATCAATCGTATTCGTGGCTTAACCACCGGTTGTTCTACAGTTTCGATGGGCGCATCAGACACCACACGATTCGCGCCTGAAACACAATAGTTGTAATCCACGCAAACTTTTTAACGATCATGGAAAATCCCATTGTGCATACTTTCTGCAGGGTGTTGGCTGGGTTGCGACTGTGGAATGTTATCAGATACTGGAAACACGGACTGGGACGCAAGACCACTGTTTTGAGCGCCGTGTGCCTGTGCCGGCTTGAAGGCACCCGTAATTCTACCAATCAGACCGCCCAGTACCGCATCTTTGCTGTCGTCCGGCACCCAGTCTTTCAAAATTATGAAAACTCCCATTAGGCCGCGTAGAATTGATTCTCGGTTCTCCGTCGGCAGCGCATCGTTGATTAGGCTGAAGATGCCGCTAATGGTCACCTCCTGACGAGCGAGTACTGAAACATCATAATTCTGAACGCAGCAAGGGTCAATTCCTATCAGTCCAGTTACATCGGCGGCGTTTACAGATTACAGAATCATTGTTGCAGTTCACATTGCCGTAGAGGTTCAACATCGTTCTAACGCTATCTGATAATGTAAGTGAATTGGAAATTTGGGAAAAGTATAGTACAATCAAGCCAGTTACTGAATATTACTGGCTAATTACATGCAGCCGACGCTTGGACATAAGTAACAGAAACGGCATACTTCTTAGCATTGCAAAGCATTGCAATGGAGACAGTGCCGCAAACGTTCAATAAAACGACGCAAATTCTCCAAAGTATGCAGGATAGCTGTCGGGCAACATTTGCCGCGGAAGATTACTGTGGGCTGGAAGTTGCTGCAAGAAACTATCGTCTGTTTTCGGTCAGATATCCGTCATGTGGGCGTCGAATACAGTGGAGACTGTAGAGTTAATCGGCAAATTCGCGCATAACCTTATTAGCTAGCTCTTAAATATACTCTGTTTGGACTAACAAATCTTACGTAAGTAAAGTTTTTACTTACGTTTCCTGCGCATGTGTTCGGGCTATACCGGTACGTTCGGTACTTCTACATGACGCCAACAGTGTTATGTATAGTACCAAGTATCGACTTACGTTCAGCTTGTGCAGCTGACTCTGAAATCTGTGGTCCATTTTGTGATTCAGAGTGTAGGCCGGGATCCGGTCGCCTGGTCACGTCTACTGTAACAGTTCTTCCAGCGTCCTTGTCCCGTGCCGTGGTTAATTGGTCGTCCGCACTGTCCACGACCTGCAAGGCATACAATTTCACCTCCTGACGATGTATCACATACACGTTTATTCACAGCGCACTACAGTTCCGTTTTGCATTTTGAGAGCAAGGCTGGTAAACAATAATTATAATATGAACTGAATACGAAAGTGCGTCTGATACAGAAATGGCTATCAATGGTACGCATAGCTACAGAAAAACACATCTGCAAATGTTGTAACTTGTCATAAGGGTTAATTAACGTTACTTGTGAACTGAAAGTATACCTCACAGTGATCCACCTCCATGTCCGGGCCGCTTCCATTTTCTACGATTCCTGCATTTCCCACATCAGTTTCCTGGGCAGTCGTCGTTGTTTGAGTTTGACAATCTTTTTTCGAAGTACAGATATCACGGAAGTTGTCGGCGGCAGTACTCATAACAGCGTCAACACTTTCTTGCGATTGTTGGAGATCCCCACTGCAGTCTTGGTTTTTCCCCGACAAGTTCTCGCGGAGCAGTGTTTCACCTTGTACGTTGCCATCTGGAAGGCCAACATGGTCCGTTGCAATCCGCTCAGCGGAAACCGTTGTATCCTTGACAGACCGCTCACGAAGGTCTGCCTTGAGTGTTTCCGAGGAAGACGTGAATAACGGAGCGGGTCTGCTTGTTCTCGGAGTATACTGATTATACTCAATGCGTTTGTATGGCCGTGGTGAGTTAGAACGCGAGAAGGTTCTTCCCGACGCATGGACTTGCCGATGAGATTGGGAAACGTCTCGGTATGGGTAGCAAGATCCTCGATCGTAGGAGTCGCGTCTTTGCCCATGGCGATTATGATAATGCCGGTGGTTCGAATGGAAACGATCGGTCGGGTGACTCGGGTATGGATGGGCGCTATGTCGGGGAGGATACCGAGTGTACAGATCAGAATGGCCATTCCGATCTGGGACTGGCCGTTGCGTTCTCTTGGAAGGGGCAAAGTCTCGTGGCATTTTCGATCACGCAAACTTACTAAAAAAATGATAAAACTAATTTTACTAACAGTATCTCGAGCGAAAAGGATGGTGAACTACGATACAACAATAATTATAACAGCGACATCGCCGGAGATACGACCCTAGCAAACTATCTTCAAATCATCAGATTAACTGCTGTCAGAAGGACTAGTCTGCTTTCTGGTCAAAACTGCATGATAAAAACATCCCGGATATACAGTACTTTATGCCGAGCTACTCAGAATCCGGATCAGTATATCGACACAAAGGCGTGGCGCTTTTACTGCGTGCGTGAGGGTACAATTCACGTTGCATACAGTGAGGAATTGGCAGTAAAAACACGGACCGCGAATCTCACTCCAGTTCTCTGGCTATTTTTCTCATC
>JAQGAU010005519.1:0-10202 GCA_034698045.1 Paramacrobiotus richtersi
TGTTTGGGGCTAGCTCATTCGCATTGGCGTACTCCAAATTGAATTTGGTGCGGTACCGTCACCCCAAATCGTGTTTGGGGCTATCTCATTCGCTTTGGCGTACTCCAAATTGAATTTGGTGCGGTAGCGTCACCCTAAATCGTGTTTGGGGCTAGCTCATTTGCTTTGGCGTACTCCAAACTGAATTTGGTGCGGTACCGTCACCTCAAATCGTGTTTGGGGCTAGCTCATTCGCTTTAGCGTACTCCAAACTGAATTTGGTGCGGTACCGTCCTCCCAAATCATGTGTTTTGTGTTTTGTTCACGCCAGTGTTTTTATAGTCAAGGCCGGTTAGGAGTCCCTCTTACTTAATATTTAATATTTCGGACATATGAGACTTAGACGAATTCACCAGCTCGCACAGAACTTATTGACCTGCAAATCGGAAATGAAAAAAACATATTCTTTTGACAAATATTCTGCGGCATTGTTGAATTCCACGGATTCCACAGATCCATTCTTCAATTCCAAGCGATTCACGTCGATCGTAGATCCGAAAATGAAGAAACGTGGAATTCCATCTTCCATGGATCAGACTTCCTTAATGACACCCTTCTTTCGAAATCTTTGTTCAATCGTACACAAGCCGGATCAGTTTTTGCGAAAAGCTTGCCATCTTCCGCGCGACACTGTAAATTATTAAAGCCTTTTGATGTTAACCCTGGTTTTACGGCTCGTTTTTGGAACATGGAATACGAGCTGGGTCTGGTCGACCCCACTGAAAGTTTAGCCGGGCAATGTGAGCGCACTGCAGTAGGATTTGCCTGCTAAATCGATCGCGCTGACTGGGTTAGAAAAGACGCTTTCGTCATCAATACTGGAAATCTGCGAGAAAGTTGACTGTTTCCAGTGCTTTCTCACAGGTTGCATTGGGAAACCAGCCTATGTATGTCCCAATGATTCCAGTGCTGCCTAAATTCAGCGCGATAACTCGTCGTATCGGTTTCAACGCAGTTCTGTGCATAAAAACCTGCTGTACAAAACGATTTAAGGGTTTC
This sequence comes from Paramacrobiotus richtersi, assembly GCA_034698045.1. NCBI lineage: Eukaryota > Metazoa > Tardigrada > Eutardigrada > Parachela > Macrobiotidae > Paramacrobiotus > Paramacrobiotus richtersi. The sequence continues at coordinate 1,039 of JAQGAU010005519.1, forward strand.
TTCATCGAAGCTTCTGTAACCGTTCTGTGCTCATTGAACCCAAGTCTGCATGCAGTTGGGGTCAGGCTTACCCAAACGACTAACTCACGAACCGGTGGTCAACGAAGTTCGCATATTAGAGGAAACAGAAAGAGCGGAATTTCTTATGGTCAAACATGGGATTCTTGATCTTGCACTGTTGACACACCATTTTTTGCAAACTGTCAAACAATTAATAGGGTCGAAGGGACCCCATCCGTAAAACTAGGGTTAAACATCAAACCAAGATGCACGCAGGAATTGCATCACCAGCAGCAAGTCAACCGTTCAGCCTTCGAACCCCGTTTTGACATAAACTGGGAAACCAGAGATCAGGTTCTGATGCTTTACCACAAGCGTTGAATCCAGTCTTCCAGAGATGGTTGGTATTTCCTCCTGAGGCATTGTTTGGCCATTCTCAAGCTCATGTACACACTTCGCTGCAGTCCATGTTGCAAGATGCCCCCCCCCCCCCTGCTGGACAAACAGGATGAGTTGATTCGAGTAGCTATGTAGACCATAACTAATACCCAAACGAATGGCTCAGTCTACCTTCAGGCAACACTCACTGTTTCGCGAGGTGGTCTCGGTATCCGCCGGGCGAAGGCGCTGGCTTCTTCAGCCTTTTTAGGCTCCGCGCATTCGACCAAACAGACAGGTACATGAGATTTATCTTGGCGGAAACGGAGAGATTGTTGCTGCAGCTATAGACTGCTGAAAGGAGACCAGTGGATGCAGCGATGTACCTTCGGACTTGGCGCGTGTTCACAAGTGTGTATAGATATGGCTGGGTCCGTACACCACAACTTTTCTGGACGCGTTTTCTTGGGCTCCGTATTACTCGTATTCCCGCGTATTCTACAGGTATTCTCCCAGTATTCGGACTGTATTCTTCGGTAATAAGCAATGCACGTTTGATATTTTGTACGTATTCTCCCGTATTCCGCCCGTATTCTCTATGCATTCCGCTTGTATTCTTTAGTACTTTTCTAAGGACTTCGGTGTTGCGTACATATTCCTTAGTATTTTTCCGTATTCTGCTTGTATTCCATACGTATTCTACAATACTATGCGTTAAATAAGAAAATTAAGTAAAAGAAATATCGGAATACAACGAGAATGCTGACAGAATACAAGCTGAATACGGAGAATACGCACATTATACCAGAACAAGTTGTAACACACAGCGGAATACACGCGAATACGGAAGGAATACAAGGGGAATACCGACAGAATACGGACAGAACACAGAGAACACGGAAGGCAAACCACAATCAGTTATTGACAAATGCCGCGGGACAAGGGCATCTGTATGTATTCTCCGTATTCTGTCCGTATTCCCCTCGTATTCCGCTAATATCCCGAACGCATTCCGCGTGTATTATACAGTTTACAGTGTAAGAGCATGAACTAAGAAAATACAAACAGAATACTGTGAGAATACGAGCGCATTCGGCAGGATACGAGGACTACAGCATCAGAAAGCGGAATACCTGTTGAATACTGACGCAGTACGGTAGAATACTAGGAATACAATGTCGAAAAAACGCGTCCCAAAAAGTTGTGGTGTACGGATCTAGCCATAGGTGAGCGTGTATGGGATAACGCAGTTATCGAGCGTGACGTGAGTTCTTTCTGGGAGGTTGCTTCTATCAGCCTGAAGCCCGAAGCAGTTGAGAGCAGTAAGTTCAAAGTACGCTGAGGGATGGCTGAACGCGTTACCTTCGAAGCTGTTTGGGAACTGGCTGGACGATCAAAGCTTTCGGATCAGTATCGGAATGTGGCTTGGTGCCAAGCTGGTTGAACAGCACACGTGTAATAATTAAGGTAAAGGTGCAGCAGAGGATGGCCTGCATGGGTTGTCGTGTAGAAAAGCTAGTGCCTTATGGAAACAGAGGCACAATTAAGTGAATGACGTCACACTGCGGTCGTTGAGCAATGCACGTGTGGAGGCCTATCCGGTGCCGGCTGGTTTTGTTTGGGAGGATGGGAAACGGCCGGATGGGGCCACAAGGATGAGTTGGTTTCGCGAACAACCTCTGGTTTCGGATGTAACAGTTCGGGATACGGTTTGTGACACATACATCAACGCCACGTCTAATCGTGCTGGAGCAGCAGCGGAAGAGGCAGCCGTGGCCAAGAATCACCATTATCGCACAATGATCGATCGATGTGTTTTTGTTCCGCTAGCTTGCGAGTCGTTTGGGGTTTGATGTGAGTTTGCTGTTGTTTTGTATAAGGAAACTGGCAAAAGATTGTTTTTGAGGACAGGAGAAAGCCGATCAACTCGTTTTTTGCTTTAGCGTTTAAGCATGGAAATTATGCGCGGCAATGTCAGTTTGATTTTAGCTACTGTTCCGCCGCGGGCTAATTGGCACAGATTTTTCATTTAATTTTTGGAAATTTTATTGTGTCGACATTGTTTCTGGGCTTTTGCCGAATAAACAAATCGAGACATGTTGATGAGGCTGTTGGTTAATTTAAACTGTACAATTCGAAACAATAGTTATGTTCGTAGGCCGGAAAATTTATTTAAAAGGTATACTAAACGAGGAAGCGTTTAGTGTGACGCCCAAGAGATACGTTTCGAGGGCCGAAATATCTACAAGTAATTATAACCGCCCAGACGGGAAAAACATCCGCCTTACGCATGTTCTTTGCAACCGCTTAACGCATCCGAAGGGCTCAGGTTCCGTCGACAAATTTTGCCTAGGCACAAACTTTCTGAATCCAAGCTAGTTGTCATGCGCTCCCTCTACTGCACGCTGAAAACGGAGCGTTTTTTCCGGGATTTTCTGCGCTGTATACAATGAAATGAGAGTAACACCCGGTTCTTAGGTTCCCGGGTTCTTGGGTCGCTCGTTAATATACGTACTATGGACTAAATGGCGAGCCGACTTGAGGAACACCCAGTTCCTCTGTTCTCGGGATCTTTGGTTCTTGGGTCGCTGTTGGGCATGGAGACTGTTTAAGAGCTAAACGGCGAGCCGACACAGGGACTACCATGTGCGCGGGTTCCCGGGTTCTTAGATCGTTTTTTAACATAGAGGCTATCCTCTACGTAGCGGCTATGGAATAAACGGCGAACCGACACGGGTAGTACCGGGCTCCTGGTTTCTCGGGTTATTAGGACGCTGCGTAACATGGAGACTTTGGGCTTAACCTTGAGCCGTAAGGGGGATAGCTAGGTTTTTGGTTCCTCCGGGTTTTTGTATTTGGATCGTTGTTAACATGAAGGCTTTGAGAAAAGTCACTCTGACTATGGCAGGCTTAATTTTACCGCATATGTTTTAAAAATATGGTGTTTCATCGAAAATAGTTGCATTGTCACGAAAGCTCCCGTAAATGCACCCTGCACTGTTTGGCGTCGCAAATTGCCCGAAACCGCGCAGTGGTACTGTGGTACTCGAAGTACTAAACTAGCTGAAGAATGCTTGGTGAAGTGCACGCCAGATCCTGTTCCTTGGTTACCGGCAAACCCGGGATCTGTGTAACTGATGACCAATACTATTGTACTTGCCACGATGGTAGACATCATGTACTGCAGTTCTGATATCGGCAGCCTGTCCTGATAGCCCATAAAAGGCTATTCATGCATGTGCGGAATCGATTTGGCCTAATTTTGTAAGCAACTTTCAAGAAACAACTGCGGTTTGCAATTCAATACAATAACTGGGTAAGAAATAAATACTTCACTCTGCGCGAGTTTGCCCTGAAGGCGAGCAAAGAGAAACCTTATACTAGTATTCGCGTGTCTTTCCAAAATTACGCAACAGGCAGGCGCTGCGCGCGCGGGGTTTTTTCCACGTATACGTGGACAAGTACAGCACCCACCAACAAGCATTATGCCTTAGAGTTCAAACAGCGTATGGGAAACGTTGATAGCGAAACTCACATATGTCATTTAGGCAAGCCGCGATCTCGCAGCACCGTTACTTAGGTGCTCAGTCACCTTATTACATTTACTGTGTTTGCTAAATAAAAAAATGTGCACTATAGTTACGACGAGCCCGCAACCGAAATACCGGTACTTGGGCACTGCAGCTGTTGTTTTCTAAAATCACCAGATTATACGGTGAGCTCGACACCTTGGAGCACTTAAATACATGGTTACTCCATATATCGATTTCTCAAATGACTCATAGACAATATGTTAAACAGAAATCACAAGACCACGTTAAGTGGAGCGATTTGAAGTGGATAACGGATAGTTTTTATGCCGACTACATGCCTTCATTATTGTGAATCTGTTGTTTCTTTTCCCCAATGTTGACTGTTGTTGTAATCATTGTTTTCTATTTTGCGCATTTGTTAATGTGTCTGTAGATTTTCAATAACTGATTTCTCCCTTGTATCAGTGGACGTAAAACTGTTAAACTACACCAATCTAAAGTCCTGTTGGCAGTTTCAATAACAGAATGAACAGGACAGAGCAGAGCCAGTTCGTGTAAGCGTTTCACGGAAGTAACGCAGTGTGTTAGCGGATTCTGGGGGTGGTCTCCTTGAACTAAGATACGGCAGCTCCAGTCTTTTTCACTGTATTCACAGAACAGAAAGGCATTTGAGGTGTTATATTCGCCAATCTGTGATCGGCCACTTAATTTTCCCGAAAAAAGTGCGCAGATGTGCTGTTTGTACGTGCATGGTGTCAGCGCCGAAATTTAACAAACTAGATTCAGCTGAACACAGAACCCGGCGAGCGTTTCTACATCCTGAAAACGTATCAGATCGGTGCAACGTTAGACATGGGGGAGATCAACGCTGTGACAACAACGATACCGGAATGCTCATGTCACAAAGTACCCGCTATCTTAATGCGAAGCCAACTAGGCGAAGCAGTCGCCTTCAACTGCACCGTTGCCGAATGCCGAGTGCACCGCAAACGGTACCTGGATTGTACTGGCTGCATCAGCGTTTTCTGTCTCGCGCGCCCTGACCAAAACAAGCAAACGCAGCTATTCTGTCACATACAGCGTATCCAACAGCCCCCCCATGACACACCTGTCTGTTCACCATAATATCACAGCCGACGCCGCCGGCCTGGTGCACTGTGTGCGTCAGGGACTTCGTCCGGAGGAAGGTTACTGCACTGTAGCGTTGTACAACATGCCGCCATTCTTAACAGCGTCCGATCTCTTGACACCTGCCAGCAAGTGAAGGCCAAGGCTGGGCAGACCGTCATTCTGCGGTGTGATCTCAGGTTGTCCCTTTACGAAGACGTCACCCACCGCCACATGTGGCGCTACAGCGGCCAGTTCGGCTTGGAACCGAGCTCGCATCCGCTATCGGGTTTGATCAAGCCTGTTTTTCCCTACACTTTCCGCTTCCACTACAACGAGTACTACGCCACGGTAACGCTCCTCAAGGCAACGAGAGCGCTCAGTGGGAGATACTCAGATACGAGTGCTGGGTGTTACCTGACTTCGCGGTGGGTGAATGAATCAATGCCGTTATGGATCTGCATATTGTCTGGACACTTTCTCCAGTAAATCACGCGTTGTGCACTTGTGATTATCAACCAGATTAGACACAATAATTTCTAGAAATTTACTGTCTCCACGTCGAAGAAAAGGGGTTCATGTTTTACTCTTCCAGCGAAAGTCGCTTGAGGCGCATTTTTTCCAACTTACACAGAAACATTAAATATCGATTGACACATTATGCAAAGTTGGATATATGCACGAGTACGACGAAACAAGGTTGGACATTGTGAATCAGGAATTCGCTAGTGCTGATGTAACAGTCAAACACGTATCCAAAGTAAACAACACGCAATGGCAAACATGCGCATTCATATCGTTTTGGTAGGCAGGAACTTTGGAGAAGCAGAGAAGGGTACCAGAAATTAGTAGTTTTTTTTGCGTTGTGTTTCATTTCCGGCTAAACGGAGAGCTGTCCGGAAAAATGCTAGAAAGGTAATAAATGCCAAGCATGTACTGTACATACAGATGCGGTGTATCTCGGATCCGGCTTTACGCAAACTATGTGCAGCAAAAAGCCTTTACTGGGCCCATCATTCACAGCGGTCGTTTTCGACGGATACAAGAAATAAGTTCGACTATTATCATTTTCTGAATGTGGAATATGCAAGATGTAAGGGTGAATCAATTATCCACGGAGTGTTTGTACTGTGTCAATAAAAAAAATGTTAATGAGTACCAGTTTCTTACAAAAGCATAGCACATTCTCAAAAGTACTAAAACTACCTAATGTGAAACCAATATAAAAGAACTTAAATTCGCTTGAAAATAAGCAGCGTGCTTGTTATTACAGGTGGGGCAATCACAGTTGCAGATACAGCTGAAACGAACAAAAGTTGCAGATAACCAGCAGCACTAATGACTACTGCAGCAGTTGTTTCTATTGCCGGTACTACTACATTACACCGAATGAATAAAAATCCTGTAGATTATTGTGTGAACTTACTGTATATCAGATAGACAGCGCCACCCATGAGCGCAACTACCGCTATGCGGATGTCCATTCCCGTTCCCTGAGGTTCCGGAGGGCCCCCTGGCATGGTCAAGGGCGGGTGCCCATTGCCTTCGAAGTCGGGATCATCAGGAGTCTGGTCGAATCTTTTCTGCTGTGTAGCCATGGCTGGGAGGATGATTGCTAGCTGTAATAATGCGAATAGGGCACTCCGTGCCATTTTTTACTGGTAGGTCTATACGGTTCTTTTCACGTCCGTGATCTCGGCAGAAATACCGCACAATGAGGAACTCAAGCTATCCATGGTTAGAAAATGTGAGTGTGGGATATCTTCCACATACAGGCTATGTAATATGGATGGATATCGACCGTTCCCGATATAATGGCCCAGTGCCCCCACATGTGCGGGCACGATCGGGAGTACGAGCTGATGGAGTGTAATCGATTGCTGCGCATGGGACATAGTGTTTTTGAACGTCGCATATAGCTTGCCCTACATTGGCTTTGATAGATCTTGGTTGATTTAGACCAGAAAGCGAGTGCGTAGTCCCTCTATGATGCTACCATACACTATGGACGAGCCGCCTGCAAGAAGCGTCTGGAGCACTGTTGGGCATGCACGCAATGCGCTTTTGATCTGCAGTATACGACAGTTGCCACACGTAGCCTAGCTACGGCACAAATATGTACGTACAGACATGCTTTTTTATGGTGTCAACAGTCGGTCTGCCTGGTTTAATTACCAGATGTCTGTACTGTGGCAAATGGTACGCAACACGTTACAGAACAGTTACGCTATTGGGCCTTGGCGGCTCTTACTTTGAGAAATATCTCAAAGTAATAAAAAAACTGCGCTAACATAGTTTTAAATAATAAACCTATGCTTGACTGAAGCCCTGCAGCGGCTGGGAACAAGATGCGTTCGAAAGTTTATGCAGTTCCAGGTGTTTTTAAAGCCACCGACTCAATGTACCGCTTATCGCGGCAATGCACTAGACAGAAATGGTTTAAGGGCTATAACTTTCCAAGCATATGTTTGTACTTTGTACAGCAGAACCACATAGGAAGTGCTATTCACGCTTGAAAACGTGTGCACTTGTACTCACAAGTCGCCTTAATGGCAAGGTGATATGACATTGCTGGCGCTAAAGATTGCTACAGCAGGAGTCCTTCAAGGTGTTGAAGTTGCAAAAGGTCTTGCATTACAACTGTAGAGCAGCTTATTCCTCTCGGTGTTTACGCCTGGAATACGACAGGGGAAACAAACAGTAGGATTCCAAGTACCCTGCCCATCCCACGCTAACAATGATAGGTTTAACGCCTGATTTAATTTTCGGATCAACCCGCGCCCACATTATGTGATTAAAAATTTGAAAGTACCACCGCATACGGTCCACGCATGATAGATAACCATGAACACCCGTCGATTAAATAGCGCGCGTTGTAACTTGCAACTTGTAAAGCAACCGTCTCGAAATCACAAGATATTTGCCAGTTGCCCACGGGCCACGGTCATCATGAAGAAACAACCACCTACACAAACGTACTTACGTATCTGTCCGTCTGATGCTTGAGTACAGCTGTACTGTATGATCAGTGCGTCTGTAGTGAATAAACGGGACATTTTACAAGTTTAAATAAAGATAAAGTAGAATAAGCAGCCTTTAGGCACGTCTATGCTAAACATGAAGCGAGTAAGCAGCAGTTCGACAAAATTTCCTCCTTGTCAGAATTCAAAAAAGAGACTGTTAAAAGACACTGGTCATCGTTAAAGCCTCAGCTAGGAAACCACACAATGTATCTTCTGATCAATTCTATCTTGACCAAATCTGCATACACAATCTCGGACATGCTGTCCGCAAATTCGTCAACATCAAATACAGCAGTACGGTATCCCATGTTTTATAGTGCAGCACGGCTAAGAAATGACGCGTATACATATGCAAAACTCGTGGTACGATTTATGTAAGTTAATTTGATACTGATTGCTAATTAACCAGCGCATTTTTCGCACTGCTTTTGGTCCGCTTCTACTACATGGATGATCTGAACGTTACATTAGATCCTAGTGCTAAAACTGGATGGATTTGTTTTGGTTAAAAATGACCAGTGACAGCACTCTGGTATCGAAACAAAATTAATGTTCCTGAAGGCAACAGTCATTGCAGCTTTGATCGGTTTATTCACGACGGCACGTGGCATCGTACATAGTATCCTACCAGTAAAATCACTTCAACAGGTGAGCCATCCACGGACCACGGCCATGTTAAGGGGAATTCCCGGCTAAAAATATGGGTTTGCAGTTGGTGTTGCCAGTGCATGGATGTAGATAACAGACAACATCCATACAGTAGCTTCGAAAGTGAAAAGATGACCTCCATCGCCCTTTTGTCAGTTTGTGCGCGCAGTGAGCGGTTGTTCAGCAATACGGGCAAAAAGTTTAAACAGAGATGCCTCTTTGAAAATCCACGTTTCCATCCGATTTGTTTGGACGATATATCAATCAATGCGCATAAATGAGACGAGCATTCTGACCCAGTGGCAGCCAGAACGGACGGGTGAGAAATTCTAAAGAGAGTTTCAAACATTTTAAAGTGAATTACTCAAGTTTTAAAATTCATTCTAAAATTTCACAGTCATACTGTACGCGCCCGCGCAAATGAGCCACAGAGCGAGGTGTACGGAAATTAGCACAACTCTGCAGTTGAGGGAGT
>JAQGAU010005520.1:0-10200 GCA_034698045.1 Paramacrobiotus richtersi
GGTAAGGACTACAATGTCATTAGGTCACCTGGCGAGCACAACGAGCCCATGCCAATCCGGTCGTTTGCCACTGGTTTCGATCCTTCTTGTGCTGGTTTCGTGGTGGGTTGTGGTGTTGATTCGGGTGTTGGTTTTGTGGTGGGCTGTGATGTTGATTCCGGTGTTGGTTTCGTGGTGGGCTGCGGTGTGAATTCCGGTGTAGATTTCATGGTGGGTTGTGGTGTCAAACCCGGTGTTGGTTTCATGGTGGGTTGTAGTGTTGTTTCCGGTGTTGATTTTCGTGTTGATTTTCGTGTCGATTCTGTGCGGACGTCTTCTGCTGCGGATTCTGATGATTTTCGTAGCTCTGGTTCTTTGCTGTGAGAGATAGCGTCAGCAGTTACGCAGTCTCTTTTATGGCCACGCTTATCTGTAGACGCAATAACCATTGGTACCAACTACCAGAAATCTGTAATACGCGATACGAACCTACGGCAGGCATTTTACATGACTGACTGACGGCACTGACTGCAGCGCATGACAAATTACTAGATGTATTCCTATGCTGGAAACTATATCAAACCCGCATGTTTAGGACTGGCTCAATCCGTACCAAAGTTTAGACGCAACCGTTGCGGCAACGCAACGGCATGTTTTGTGCGCTTTCCCGCAACCGTTATATAACTACCAGACAAACAGTCGCAACACTGTTAATTAAGCGCACTATAATTGTTACGTGGTAGGTACTATACTGAAGACAACCGCAACAGGGGCAACACCGGTATATAAGCGCAACAGCCGCAACAGGCACGTTGCTGGTAGGTACAATGCTGAAAACTGCCGCAACAGGGGCAACACCGGTATATAAGCGCAACAGCCGCAACAGGCACGTTGCTGGTAGGTACAATGCTGAAAACTGCCGCAACAGGGGCAACACCGGTATATAAGCGCAACAGCCGCAACAGGCACGTTGCTGGTAGGTACAATGCTGAAAACAGCCGCAACAGGGGCAACGCCATTCTGTAAGCGCAACAGCCGCGACAGGCGTATTGCAGGTAAGGATTATGCTGAAACTGCCGCAACAGGGGCAACAGCACTATATAAGCGCAACAGCCGCGACGGCATGTTGCAGGTTGATACAATGCAGAAAACAGCCGAAACAGGGGCAGCAATTATATAGTTAGCACACCTTAGTGACAGAATAAAAACTAAGAAATTGCTCCATGAGTTACATAAAATCCTTCTGGTGAAAACACGCACGGAGACACACGGCCGGATAATTCGTTCTCGTTATTTGAATTGTCCTTTCCATCTCTAAAAATTGCACGGAAAGTCATTTGTGGTGCCCTTTGCCCACTGTAACAGATCGTACATAGGGCAGTCTGTCGAAGTTGTAGATCAACGGATCACTGACCCCGTTAAACCACTGATGTATCCGAAACGCTTAGTCTTCTGTATAATCGGCTTTGGTTACCGTGGAGTTTTCAGCAGTAACTTGACATTCCTAGCAGTTCCTTTAGAATGATATATACGAATACACAGTGCCGTGATTTAAGAAAATGTTTCGATCTGTATACATAAAGTAATCACTTATTAGCAGCATACTGTAACATTCCAACATTAAAACTGCTCGAAATATAAAGCGAAATACGAGCTTCCTGACCATATCAAGGTGATACCACAGATTTAAGCTGCAATGTAACGGCGCCCCGTCGGTGCTGTTGTCGGTCAGTTCTGGCAAGAAGACGGGTGCACAGCGAAGGCAAAACTGTAACTCTCACCGAGCTTTCTGTACCGGGCACTAACGGTGTTTGTCACGCTCACCTTAAGTGGTTGGCAGTCAGCGCTTATTCTTCTATGGTAATTTGTTTTCTAACTAACTGATCTGAATCTTTGACATGGTGAGGGTGCTGTTCTACAGTAACTAGTGGATTGACTAGTCGCACCCCACAAGGCTTAGCTCTTCCGCTGCTAAGTGCTCCGAAATGTGTCCCTTACCGGTTAACACCAGAGTAGTTATCTCCTCACGATCCATAGTTCGCTGCTCAAAAGTTGATGCGTTTGTCCTGCTCGTTCTCCACGTCTTGCTGCACATGCTTGAAACGTTTTGCCGTGTGTTAGTTTGTCATCTGAAAACTGGCCAGTTCGCTTGGTTTCCTGCAAGTAAGGTCTTTGTAGATAAACTGCGTTGCTTCAAGTGGGACATCTTGGTCTTCGCGGTACGGTCAGTTTCACGTACGTCTTGTTCTGCATACACAAAATGTCCCGCACTCCGAACAGTAATGGTTTCTGCACGCTGGATACGATTTTCACCACCCGCTCGACGCTATATACGTTTATTGTCCAGCTTCCGGTAGAGATGAGAAATCGTTCGCCCGAGCGAAAACGAACTAAGCGAAACGAAAGTTTCGTTTAGTTTAGCGTGGAATTCCAGGGAATTTTTTTAGTTGTAGTTTCGCTTAGTTTCTGGACCTAGACCAGCCAGCTCAGCCTAATTTATGGGAGAACAAAGCAATAGTTTCCGTTTAGCTTGATTATGCGCACAGAAATGGGAAAACTGCTTTTTATATGTTCGGTGGCTTGAATAACCATGCACCATGCCTGCACCCGCACGCGGGCGTTTGTCTTATTCAAGCCATCGAACGTAGAAGTGATGACGCTCCTCTGACATATTGTGCGTAGCGCATACGCTAGCACTCAGGGTTCTTAATCGAAATTATGATGTGGTCTGAAAAAATCGAATTAACGGCGAAATACGGAAGTTAACATTAGTGACAGAATAAGGTCCTTAATTTCGTTTCGTTTAGTTTTTTGGCAGTATTTTTTTAATAATCGTTTAGCTTAGTTTAGCTTGCAATTCCAAATTGTTAGTTTAGTTTAGCGCAGAGAAGAATTAGCGCGGTTTTCGTTTAGTTTTGGAAATCATGCAAAATTATAGTTTAGTTTTTTTAAACTAGACGATTTCTCATCTCTAGCTTCCGGTACATGTCAAAAATGTACTGGCACTACGCTCGTCGAAGGAACCGTAAGAACCGTGGCCTTCGGTTCACTGAGGTGCGCTTACTGGTTTACCGTCAGCGTGGTAATGCAGAAATACGGTGTGGAAACGGTATCTGTGTTCTGGGTATAGGAGATTCTAATAAAGAAATGAAGGACATTTTTTAAGGCGCAAGGCTTTTCGTTCCAGATAATTATTGTTTGCGGACGGCTGTGCTATCGGAAAAAACAATAAACGCGTCATAATGTGTATCGAACAAAACTTAGTATAATGACAACATGTATGTTATTGTTGACCCAGTCAATTATTAATGCCGCTTAAAGCTGTCAAGCCAGTGAAAGCATCTTGGAAGTTCTGTGTATGCTTCTGTCGTAAGCAGGTTCGTAGATTAGGTTACCAAACAAGCGTGCCAAAAAGTGTTTCATTGTTTGCCGCCAGCACGTTTCAATGCACAAATTTTACTTACGACTACGACTACAAAGTCTACAATCACAAAGCTCTCTGTACAACAGAGCGGGAAAACAGAAAACTGATGTGTTGTTTTCTTTTAGCTGATCGCGGAAATGATGGACATTTCAGCCGCTGAAACGAGCGCGTTTGTGGAGGATTTTGAACGGCTGGCAGCCACCTTTCTGGAAGGAGCCCCAAGTGTCGCGGGTGCGGAAGTTTTGTCTCCTCCAGTAACACACTGCCTGAACGGTTGCCAATGGCTAACTGGACAAAAGAAAGGAATGCCGAGAACTTTATCGTGGCATCGACAGCCGACGCAGGTAATTTGTATATAGTCTGATATTACCACCTCAGTTCTTTTACAGCAGTACTCAGATAGTACTCAGCACTCAGATACCGTAATTCATCCGATCCATTCTGCATTGCGTGTTTAGTACGAAAATACTGCACTACAGTGACTATTCCGATCGATCCTTTCAAGCTTCGCGGCAGTGCAGTTCTGTTTCTTTATCTGTGATTAATTCATTAGTGATCGCTGTTTCCGTTTTTTCGATTCTCTTATTTGGTTTCCTTCGTTCAGAGTTCGAAGGTGAGGTTTTGTAGTTACATCTGAATACGTTACGATACTGTGCAAGTGTGCACGTTCTACTCGGGTATATATAAAGATATATTGAACTATGTATGTAAGATTGTTTGAAGAAATTCTGTGCTAGGTCACTATTTTCTCCGGAGCTGGAATTATCAAACGTGGACTTGTAGTGATTTTGCGCTGTCAGGGATGCGAGTCAAGATACTCCTACTGCACTTGGACCAAACACGGCACTGAAACGTATGCATTTTATGACGATGAGCGCGAATATCTTGATATCTCTCAAGAGGTTTACGTATCCCGGCAATTCGCTTGGGAGATTGTAAACCAGATGTACGTACGTTGCTTGTTAATTTCTCGTGCTGGCAATGTAGTGTGTACCTATCAGTTTGTTCTTAAAGGCTGTTCAACCATGCGACATATGACGGCATAGCGGAAACAATGAAGCACACTTACCAGTGGCCCTCTTGTAAGTTATCGTATGAGCTGAGGAGCGTTTTGTAATAAGATGTGAAGCTACAAAACTCATAATATGCCCAGTCACGTTTCAGCAGATTAGAAAGTTACCTCCTGCAGACTGATCTGCTTCTTAAAAGTTAACAAAGTTATTATTAAATAACAAATGGATCTTGTGAATGTTAGAAATGGTACGAACTACCATGACAGTGTTGGTTGCTCGGTCAATTTGATCAATTAATAACCTGCATTAGGTTCTCAGCCATCCTTAAAGTTGGGTTTGGTACAGACAGCAATCAGACTAGTATTTGTAACGTTAACAAATAGCCGATGGTCTAGGCTTCTTTTGAAACATCCTCTAGTGTTAAAAAAGCGCGTCTCGTTATGCTATCATAAGCACAACTAAAATCTGTTTCGTTTTCTTCTAGTGTTTTCACGGAGAACTGTAGCCTCCATCTTTCTGCGACATGAAATTGAGTGCGACATACGTGAGCGACAGTTGCAACCTTATTATTTTGAGGAGAAGCGAAGCATTCTGCAGTATCTTGATGAGCAGAGCAGTGATGTGTTTACCGATATATATCAACATGAATGCTCAGAAATCTGTACCGCTAACTGTTGTGGAAAGATGTTCATCCTCGACGGACTTTGGAAAAATGCTTTCAGGCACTGCACTGCGACAGTACAGGTATGTTAACTTCTTGTTGCACATAGTACAGTAGTATACATTATCGGAAGCGGAGGAACAGTAACTTATGTCAACCCCTTTCCTCCCCGTTTAGAATGTGGTTGACAGCATTCCTCTGCTGAATTTTCCAAATGTATGCACGAATGGACCTGCTGGAAATTCACTTTTCTGCTCGGCGCACCGTTACCAGGAGGAAGTGTCTGCTGGAAACGAGAAGCGGATCGTCCACATGACTGGTAGGCATCGCTCGTCACAACTCCTTTCGATCAATGCACAGTCGATTCCCGAATTTTAACGCAAGTGTACTCTTGATGGCAGGTATTTCAAAAGCATTCAGATCTCAAGCTGGAGCAGATATCAACGCCATTTTAAGCGGGGAAACAAGCACAGACACTTTGGAGGTCTCCTGTCGGAAGTTTAACCCAAACGCGGTTTGCACAAAGAACAAAGGCCAAGAGGAACGCGGCCCCCTTTACAGCCGTGGATATCTGTTTCTTGTTGGACCGACAGGACATGTCTTCTCTTTTGCTCCTATTTACAGGTACGCTTCAATATAGTAAAATCGCACCTGTAAATTGTCTTGAAAGGGGTGTGTTTAAAGCTGTAGAGCAAGACAAAGGTAAAGTACCACTTTATCGCCGAGGTACAACTACGGTTTCATGAACTGTATCATGCAATCAGAAGAAAACACAGCATTAACTTAGGTAGTTAACTCACAGTATTATGTAAAAACCAACAAATCCTTGTTCTTGCGTTGCAGAGCAGAAAGTTTGGGTCAAGTGTTCCTGTTCGTCGTGAACTCGCTTTACCAGCTTCTCCAGAACGTACCACCTGAAAGATGGGACCAGATATTCATTTGTTACGACAATATTTGTCAGCTGAATCGCCTACGAGCTGCGCATCATCCACTTCCCCTCGAAGCGCCATACGACATGATGTGGGCCAAAATCGCGAAAATTATAGATGGTCTGCATATTCAGAACCACAAAGATCCGAATTGTGCAAAACTTTACCACCCGGATAAATTCTAATCCGTTTATCCTGAAGCACGGACGCGCAACACCATGGCAGCAGAACAAACATTCTCCTGGATGTCCAAATTTCGAAAACAGCTGAACGCAATGAACAAGAACAGGCAGATGTTCTTCATTCACCGAATGATATTCCGACGGAATGCATACATTTCAGAGTGTCTGCGAAATCGCGTGCGACCTGTTGGTGGTAGCGTTCGATCTTACAGCGATCGTTACTGTGGTAGCAGTTGAATGTTTATTACTGGGAGTGCAGTTTCTATGTAAGTTGTTTCCATTGTATGTCCATTTAGAAACGTTCCAACAATCATTCGAAGACCATTTTGAAGCGGGATCATTCGAAGACCATTTTGAAGCGGGTATGATAACGTACTTTTTTTTACGGAAGCATTTGTTTAAAACACCTGTGTATTCAGTTCCCGCTAAAACAACGACGCTGCTGATGACACAATTTATACGTAAAAATCACAACAGGTAAAGAACCTTCACTTATCGTCGTTAAAAGTACCACGCACACAAATGGCATTTCCTTTCCGTACCAAAATACCGATGTTCTGAAAGAAAAGACAACATGCTCCTTGGTTCTGCAAAACTACAGTCAGGCGGTGGCCGATTTTCTTGAGGAAAAGCACGTCATCCATTCCCGCGGTTCCGAAGGTTTCGAACGCCAGTGGAACAAACTCATACTGACTGCTCGGTGCCGCATACTTTCGCCGTTTTCTTAGTTCGGATGCTGCTGCCGCCGCGCCGGGCCTCTCTGTTTTTCCGCAATGTATGTCTGGGCCACCATGTCCGCTACCGGCACGTCATAGACCGCGCGCGTTCTCTCCTCTTCTCTCGTGACCGGAGCTGTTGTCATGCCATCCGGACGCTTTCCGTTCTCGCGGATTAGTCCTGGTGGTTCTCTTATCGAGTGGTACTGTGCCGTTGTCGCCGTTCTTGTTATCTTATCGTTAATTCGATCGTGCCTGGTCGGCCTGCCAGCGCTTCTTTTACATTTTTATCCGTGGTGGCCATCCCTTTCTAGCTTTTATCCACATCAACATGTCTGTGGTTCATCCACTGGAAGACTAATACCGAGACACGACCGCGATGTGCCTCGTCATCTTCCAGGGGGCTATCAAAACGGGAGACGGGAAGTGCATGTTACCAGGCCGGAGCATATCGCGTCGACACTGCCATCAAGCGTGCCCTATCCGTGACTTCCGCTGGTGATAAACAAAGACTTAGAAAATAACCGCTTTTCTCGTAGTGGAAACAAAATAACGGAACCACAAAAACATACATTTCGGCCGTTTGCTGGCAAAAGACTGCTGGCAAAGCACAGCCGTAATCCTAGCGCGTGGACGAGCAAAAGGTCACAGCCAACTGCATTATGCCACTAACGAGTTTGTCACGCATTTTTAAAATCTTGCTCCTTGTTCCGCATAACCGTGGGAAACTAGGCTTGGTTTACTGCAGCATAAACCACGCTAACTGTTGCGCTTATATACTGATGTTGCGCCTGTTCCGGTTGTTTTCAACATAGTACCTGCCAGCAAAAAGCCGTTCCGCTTATATAATGGTGTTGCACCTGTTTCGCCTGTTTTCAGCATATTACCTGCCAGCAAAAAGCCTGTTGCGGCTGTTGCGTTTATATAACGGTGTTGCCCCTGTTGCGGCTCTTTTCAGCATATTACCTGCCATTAGCAAGCCTGTTGCGGCTGTTGCACTTATATAATGGTGTTGCGGCTGCTCTCAGCACAGTATCTGCCATTAACAAGCCTGTTGCGGCTGTTGCGCTTATAGCATGGTGTTGCCCCTGTTGCGGCTGTTTTCAGCATATTACCTGGCAGCAATAGTCCAGTTGCGGCTGTTGCGCTTATAGCATGGTGTTGCCCCTGTTGCGGCTGTTTTCAGCATAGTACCTGCCATTAACAAGCCGTGTTGCGGTCGTTGCGTTTATATAATGGTGTTGCCCCTGTTGCGGCTGTTTTCAGCATATTACCTGCCATTAACAAGCCTGTAGCGGCTGTTGCGCTTTTATATTGCTGTTGCTCCTGTTGCGGATGTTTTCAGCATAGTATCTGCCATTAACAAGCCAGTTGCGGCTGTTGCGCTTATATAATGGTGTTGCGCCTGTTGCGGCTGCTTCCAGCGTTAACTTGTTGCTTCTGTTGCGCTAAGTTCTACGGAAAAGCATTGTCGCTGTCTCGTTGCGTCTGGTACGCAACGAGACAATGACAATGCTTTACAACTTTGGTACAGATTGAGCCACTTCGGCGCATGTTGTGCGTTACGCTGTTACTACATAATAATATGAGCATCGCTTTAGTTCGCTTACCATCTGATTGTGAGTTGAATACCGTTGGTAAACTGCACTTGAAACGCCGTTGAATCCGTACAACATCTAGAAAACTGAGGTGTTTCTTTTGACCCATTTTGGCTCTTGGGGTTGTTGGAATTATGGTTGGTTCGTCAGGATTTTTGGCAAATGCATTGTACTTGTAGTGCATGACAGATTCAAGGTCGTATGATAGTCCATAGGTCTCTCCGTTATGTTTATCAAACTGCGTCCTATCGACTGCAACATACATATACGAACTCGTACCAACCGATGTCCCGGCTCAGTTACTACCCTCGAAACAGCCATTTCTGAGCGCACCTGGATCGATGTTGTCGAAGTTGATTGTGATAAAACTGTCGCGATCCATTCGCGATTGCTCATGATAGAATCCAAGCACATGCATCAGTACGTGGTGGACTGACCCGTGTTCATCAAGACAGCCGGATGCCAGATTGACGATCTGCGCTCCACCAATGTGCCCAATACTGGATGTACATCTGCAAAAGACGAACTGAACAAGAAACGGAGCAGTTGATACTCTACGCAGTGTTCTCAACTACACGAATAAGCATACTGGCTGCTCCTCCGGAACGTTACAAAATCCTGCTCGGTTGTTCGCAGCACAAATTTCACACATCCCCATGTCACCCGTGTCATGATCTCCATAGCCTCTGTTATCAACCGGCGTTCCTGTGAACCTGTTTCCAGATATAGCTTAAATCAGTTTCGTATGTTCGCTGACTGACACTGGGATCTTACGGAATGCGGCATTTTTTCTTCTAGAGAATTCATATGGAATAGTGTTGTTAGGCCAGAAGAGGCTTGTGTCGTCCGCAGCATTAGCCGCTGCATCCTTTATCTACGGGAGAACATAAGTAAATTATAGCAGTTGGAAAAGAAAGGTTGTATGGCGCAACAACAGGGCTTTGCGCGCCCAAACGGATTTCCAGACATTGTGAATTAATGTTCTGGCTATTACAAATCATAACTGAGGCTAGGAAATGTTTACCGGTGCGCAAGTGTTGTGGTTTCACTCATGCTTTACAACAAAACGCCGAAACTTCTCAGTTTAGCGCGGCAGACAGTTTAGCGCGAAGGCTAGTCCCGTTTTTGTTGCTCCAAGAGAATCTCAGAATCTGCGTTCATACGTACGTCGGACAAATTAATTCCTTCCATGTCTCCTTCCGCAAGTTTATCATCATACAAGTCATCATTGTTGCTAGAGTTGTTGAAAACCTCCGGTGCTAGGTAGTCCCGCCAGTCTACAGAAAAAGGTCATATTAAACTGATTTCTCACTGAAGGGGAATTTTGCAGGAGCAATAGTGGACAAGGCCTACTCGCTGGTAACGTTTTGCTTGAAATGTGCTGATATGATGTAAAAAATTGTACGAGTAAGATCTGGCAGACCACCGCTGACCACATGACCAGCGACGAGAGAAATCTGTAAAGCAGAAGAAAGAAAAGTTCCACACGGAAATATCATGGGTTATGACGGAATGCAGTCAGTCTGAAAGCCTTATACGGCGCAGTATCAAAACGCGTCACGACATTACTGCAACGAGAAGGACGCTGCAGGAAAGCGTGTGCAAACAAACGTAATGCATTTTATTCCGTTTCGAGCGAAAAAGATACCTCGAGGTACTGCAGTATGTGTGGACTGAACCAGTTTATGGTAGAAAGCC
>JAQGAU010005521.1:0-10198 GCA_034698045.1 Paramacrobiotus richtersi
TCCATGGAGGCCATCCTCTGCAACCACTTTTCCACAATTGGTACACGTGTGTTGCTCAACCAGTTTTGCACCCAGCCACATTCCAACACCGATACGAAAGCTCTGATCATCAAGCGAGTTTCCAAACAATTTCGATGGTAACGCATTCAACCATCCTCCGGCATACTTTGAACTGACCGCTCTCAACCGTGCCTCCGTCTTCTGGCTAGTAGACGCTGTCTCCCACAAAATCCGTACCTCACTCTCCAATATTGCATTGTCCCAAACGCACTGGTGTACCCGCGCCAGTTCTGAAGGCGCCTCATCGCATCCGCTGGTCACTTTCCAACAGTCCATGGCTGCAGCGACAGTCTCCTCGTTTTCACCAAAGTAAATCTCCCGTGTCAACTGTCTGGTCGAATGCACGGAGCCTAAAAAGGCTGAACAAGCCAGCGCATTCACCCGACGGACACCAAGACCACCTCGTGAAACCGGAAGTGTCGCCTGCAGGTAGACTGGGCCCACCATTTGGGTGTTGGTTATGGTCTCAAGGGCCACTCGAATCAGCTCGTCCAGTTTATCCAGCAGGGGTGGCATTTTCCAGCAAGGACTGCATCGGAGAGTGTACATTAGCTTCGGAATGGCCAAACAATGACGAAGGAGGAAATAGGCATGGTGAGCACTAGCCATCATCAATCGACCTAAAACACGTTGTAAAGCAGCAGCTTTCTGCTCCAAGCATACAGACAAAGCTTCATCAGTTAATGGAGCACCGAGAAGAGTTACCGTTTTAGGCTCCAACACAATCGCATCCGGTGCGACTGCATGGAGCCTAGTAACGATGTCATTGCGTTGTTTATTAGTTCCGCCGATAATAAACAGCCGCCAGCTGTTATCGCTGGCCTACCCACACATCCACCAATATGGAAAGTATTCTGCCGAAATCTGTCATATTTTTATGGTATTGCGCCCATATCTGTCAGCAGCAGCGACCTGCTTATCTTGCAGCTGCCGCGGGGCGTTCCTTTGACAGAACAAAAAATAGTGAGTTTTGGTTGATTTGACCGCACAAAAAAATGCATGCTTAATTATATCCCCTCGGTCATTTACCGCTGACCCTGCTCTCTGTATTTCCACGTATTGCATTGCTGTCTTCCTGCAGAAAGATGCAATTTGGGATGCGCTACGTGATATAGATGCCAGCGTCAGTGAGAGCGTGGTCTTGGTGGAGAAATGGCGATGTCCTTTGCCGTTGCCTTATGTGGTTGAGGTGACGTTGAAATCAATCAGAATTCATGGTATTTTTTCTCAATTGGAAATGAAATACACTTGTGGTTGGTTTCTCCCATAGGGAGGTGACTGTGCTGACGACGCCGGGCGGATCCTGTATGACGTGCACCATCCCATCCTGCGGGAGGTGTTGACCTATTTGGACACAATGGAGCGAGCGAGTCAGCGACGCGTCTGCCGTCTCTTTGACGAGCTGATTTCCAGCACCTTGTCGGCTGAAATCCGGCTAATATATCGCCAGTGTCGCTTAAACTGGTCGGAGTTTTGCAGCAGTTGCAGTCACCAACTCCAACACTACCATATTCGGGCTAGCCTAATGAAGTGTGTCACGGCCAGCACCCGCCGCATTACTCTGAGCAACGACAGGGAGTACGCTCTGTCGGATATCTTACGAACTATGGAGGTTTGTGGTCAACTGGGTCAGTGCGCCCCCGCGGCTGGTCAGCCGGTCTTGATCGTGGCTGAACAATGTAACTTGGGCACATGGCTGGACGCAGTTGACGGATTCTGGAAGTACGCGGCCTTTTTGGCAGCATCGATATCCGGCGGATGGTGTAAAAAGCTTCTGTTAAAGCAGTGCACGATTCTAATTAGAATTCTGGGATTATATTATGTCGACAGAGTTAGTATCAGCGGTACGCTGCGAGTGGGCTCGCTGCCGGAAGACCTCTCCCAGATGGTGGAGAGCAAACTGCCGGCTTTCGACATCCAGCAGACGAGCCAGTGGGTTGCGCAGGCTCTGTATGACCAGCCGCATGATCGCGTCAACATTCGGACGGTAAGGCATCTAATAACGTAAGTAGCAACTGTAGCGTCTGTAGAGACGCACTACAGCGCTGCTTTTGCAGGTCCTGGAAAAGTTTACCGAGCTGGACCCGCTTGCTAGCAACGCCTATGCTGGTTTCAAGTGGACCGAGGACAACCTTGCCACCTTGGAGGTGTCCAAATTGTCTCGTCTCACTCAGTACGCGCTGAGCCGTCTAGCCGCTGGCCTGCAGATGTGAATGCAGCTTTGTTCTCCATGTTCTTCGTTTGTACATTTTTCCCGCCGGTGGCGGCTTTTCCTGGTCTAAATCATGCATGTATCTGGACGCAAGCTTATCTGTCTGTAGGTGTGTGTTTTTAAGTTGCTCATGCTACGTCAATTCTGCCACATTATTCATCACTTACTTGTAACAGTACATCTATTGACTATTCCTGCATTGTTCAACATAATTGTTGATGCAGTTATCGGTAATGTAGTGCTACGTACGGCTGGCTGAATCAACGTAAAGGTGTTTTTTTTCGAAACTTTTGCCTGCTGCCCACAAAAGTACTAGTACACCAAACAATTCAAATGGTCACCAAGATAGAAAAAACAACAGAAAGCGAGGCAATTCGGGGTTTTCAGCACCTACAAGTATCCATATTCGTCATCCGGGTGCTCCCAACTTGGAGAAGATTCAGTAGAATCGCCGCTAGACAGCCGAGTAATCCGCTACAACAGGTTACTGAACCGATATGTATTATATACGGGAACCTCGCAGTTACGCGCAGTGCAACATCTCTGTACTAATCCGGTCACCCGGCTTGGGGATAGTACTATGGCTCCGCATAAACTTATGGGGTAATGATTTTTATTTGTTCGAAAACCGATGCGTCACTGCTGGGCAAAAACAACCGTTGTTAAACAGTAAAACCAGAAAACATCTTCCATCTCCTCAGCTGAGCTAACTGGTGTCCTTGAGCGGGATTAGGTGCCACACGTAACACGGTACTCTTTCCGATTGCAGATTTTCAAACACAAAAGTACTTGTTGCCGATACGTAGTTGACTGATCACGAGCTTGCACATCCAGTTACTAGTATATTTCGGTCCTGTCACTTTTTGCTTCCTATCGCACGTATATTCTAGTCCTTCTCATTCATCATTCCGAGGGAATGGGAACATTTCACATACATTACTACAGTTTCCGATGCAGCAGCAATACGGCACAAGTCTGGGTCGTCCATAATGCTCTCCTTTTCGATAGTAGCCTTTTGCTTCAAAAAAGTCCTAATGGCCTGTCGCGAGCGTAGCTGCCGAAGGGGCACAGACATGCTTGGCGCAGACTCCATGAATGTACTTGTAAAATTAATAAACTAACCGAAGTCATTCCGATTACGATATTCTGATTCCGATACAGATTCCGTAAAACTGTATTCCGTTCGACAATTGTATTCCTATTCCGCCCGGCTGTGTAAGCCGCTTCTCAGAGTGTGAATAAATGCCATAGTCATTTCCGAATGTTTTCTGGTGTACTATAAATCTATGATAAAATCTAGGTCTGTTTGATACAGAATTACGATGTCTTATAATATTCGTATTACAACAAACGGTTCTGTTAATTTGCTACTATTAATCTGTTAATATTAATGCTGCGTAAAAACATGGGAAACCTTCTTTAATTTTGCCGCAGTTTTGAACCAAAATCCCATGAGACTGCATATATATTTTTTTGCCGGGTAATTTCTGCGTATTGCTGGACATAATAAACAAATACGATTAAAAATACGGGAATGAACTATACATCTTCCAACTTTATCTATTTATCGAGCAGAGGGCACTCAACCCTCTGTCATCTGATCAGTTAAGCAAACTTATTAAAGCAGTGCGTTACAGCAAGTTTTTAAATTCAAGGCAGATAAGGAGGGAGAGAAACACTTTAACAGATCCCCACTGCAGTATGCTGTCGTTGCATTTCGTGATGCTAGAAAACAGATCTTTTACTTCAACTGCCGACGTCGTCTTTCCAGCTATCAGCAGTAACTTGACCAATCAATGCCAAAGAGACAGGAGAAACATAGTCAATGGCCATGCAGAGTGCGAACCTGATTACCTGAAACACACCAATAAAACGTCAGTAAACAATTATGAAAAAACGAACTGCACAAACCGATTTTACATCTGGAGTCTATTTGCATTTTATAAATATTTAACAATCGTATTCGAAGTTAACTAGAATGGAAAAAACGGAAGTGATGTCTCGCTTTAATTCACCGTCCGAAGTTCATTCAAAAAAATGAAAGCAAAGGGAAACTAAAAAATAAATTAATAACATAATACTATGTTGATAGATTATCAAGTTAATAGATACCTATTTCAAAAAAGTTGATTGATTTTATTGTCGAACTCGTTTCCGAAGTATACAGCATGTCAATGTTCTTGTTCTAACCACTGGTACATAAAATAATTCATACCGCCTACTTGACTGGTAAAATTAATCGCAAATTCTTCGTTCATCACAGTACTTTTTCTTGTTGGACAGAAGTGCCATTGGTCCAATGTCCACCAGTATGAACCCCAAACCCAGCAAGAAGCTAATGATGTCTCCTAAATGCGAAAACGCTCGAACTATCATTCCAGAAATTCCTCCTAGACTCAAAAGGAACACCAATTATTAAATACAAGAATTTACTACTCAGAAAGGCATTGCCGAATAGTTTTCCGAATAGTTTGGTTCTCTTCTTTTAGATGGAATAAAGTAGTACTGTAATCCGATATCCGTAGTTCCGTACCACTTACCATAGGTAGAAACCTTACGCTCCATACTCTCCAATCTTTTTCCTATTGCGCGAACCTGTTCAGTCTGATCCAATTGTTGGCTTATCGCGCGAAGCAGTTCGGTTTGCAGAATGAGCTGTTCTCGGATCTGGATAAGGGTCTGAGAGGAAGCCATACCTGAAAGCAAAATTTTTACTGTCAAGTGGATTTCTACTGAACAACAATTTCGTAGGCAGACTTCGTAGTTCATACTGTAATGTCGTACATCGTATCATAATACTAGAGAGGTTCTGCACTGCTCGCAATAAAGGTTCCCTGTCAGAAGAGCTCAAAGTCTGCATATGTATACGCAAAGCTTCGATCCAGATATAAATTGTGCAATAAGAAAACTGGCGAATCAAAATAGTGATAGAACATTTACATTTAAGCGAATCAGCGATGGCGTCCCGGCTACTTAGCTAGCCCAGGAATTACAATTTTTTTCAACAAACTTGGCCCAACAAACTCAGAAAATAAGAAACTAAAGATTCAGCAAGAAAACTATCACAAACAAATCGATAAATAAGCATAACAAAAACTTGCCTCGCCTTTCCAGAAACCTTGGTGGACAAAATCCGTGACGCAACATATACCTGACCTAACATTTTAAAAACCTGGTTCTCGAATTGGGACAATAACAACCACTGACAAAATCGGAATGGAAATACATTTCCCCCGCAATCCAAACGTCCATAAATTCTGGCTGTTAGTATGCTTATTCCTAATGTGAAGTATTGTTTTATATAAAAGCAATCGGTGATGTTGACAGATATTACTACCATCTACTCACAGTGCTTGCTTAGTTCACAATTAGCTGGTTTAAAATACCGCAATGTTGCAGAAAAGGAAGGAAAAATAAACCATTAAAAGCTTTCAAACATTAATAATTATTACGAACTCCCTTGGGCCGGCCAGTTTTCTGCCCAAAACACCGCAAAACACTGAAGACATCGGACAGGTAAAAAGAAATGTTTTTATGAGAAAACGGGCTGAGTTGATGAATTGTTTACTTCCCTACGTTCTCGTACTTGACGGAAGTACTCCTCTGTAACGCTCTCGTAAGGAGTCGTGCGTTCATGAATGGCACACCATCGGCGCAGTGTAACACAAACAAGATGTTTACAACGTTATTTCCGTCGTAACTATCTGTCTTCGTTTTTTTAAAACGCCCAAAACAGTGCCCGACCAAGTTACCAACCGCAGAGAATATCGCACTTGGTCCAATCCGCATGAGTGCGAGTAAAACTCGGAACAATTTTTACCGACAACATGCCAATCAAATCACTCAAACAGTTCAACAAATTTAATATAATGGTCTCGAACTGCAATTTATTTGAACGGGCTCACACTCTACAATAAAAAATTGATCGCAAATTTAATTGCCTGGCAATTTTTGCATACGGCTGTGGGCACTTGTAATTGATTTGCTACCCCGAAAGCTGCATAACAACGTCATTTACGTTTCTTCATTCCGTACACAATTTGTTCAATATATACGAACTGATCTCCACAATCACGTCAAATTACGTGTCTGTAAATCATACTATTTTCTTGTCTAATATTCATCGATTTTGTAAGCTGAAACATTTACTGATTTCGACTACAATCAACCAGTAGACAATCAGATATTTAGAAAGCAATCAGTTCTGCCAAAGAACATATATTATTATTACCGAAAGGTATGCCTAATGCAGTGCAGAACTTACCTAAGTTGTTGCTCACTATCGATAACTCTGGACGTCTCTGACTCGGAGTGAGATATTCCGTCTCAGGACCCTCTGGGAGAAATGATCATTACTAAAGGAAGGTTTCACAACGTTATAACTAGTGCACACAAAACCGAGTGTGCTGGAAATTACAGTACTGAGTGATTGTTCGCGTGCACATAACAGCTGACAAAGCATCCATTCGCATCTTGTCAGCGTCGTATATCCAGCGTCTTGTTCATGTGTACCAAGCACATGGCCCTCTGCTTCCCCTGTTATGTCTGCTCTCTAGCCGCCGATGACTATAAATTCAGCCCGCTCTGGAACTGCTCTGTTGTCAGAAAGTTATGACCGGCCAGAGAGATGACTGGTTCCGTGCAAAACATGCAAAACCTAGTAAGGGGCAAAATAGTACAGTTTATGCGACCATGGGGGCCATAAAAGCACAGCCTTTAGTGCGATTCGGTCCCTATTTCCTTTTTTCCATGTGTGCTCCTTTTTTCCTAAATTTCCTAATGACCGCGTCGATAAGGGCTAATTTAGAACAAAAATATAAAACACGCTGAGTAAAAAAAGCCAATGGTTGGAAGAATGAAGAAATTGCACCTCTTCCAGTTCTGCCGGTGAAATGGTTCAGTTTAATCAAAGTCTATCCTCCACTAATCACGGAAACGCCATGGTACAGCGGGTGGATAATTGTACTAACATTGTATGGTTCTCGAGATTACACATCTGTGACATTCAGGTACTGGACTTAGAAACTACGATTCTACGTCCATCACTAATATATTTATTGGTTATCAAAGCGCTATCGCATGTAGGCACTATGAAGTTAATAAGGTTCAAACATTAAAGAAACATCCATGGTCACTATTCTACCCATCAAAACGACCACGAAGTGTCGCCAGAACAGCAGCCGCATTCCTTTCACTACTGCCAAACTAACGCGATGTTTCAAACGAAAGCGGTCGCTCTCGTTTCCCCCGTAAGCTGCCAAATCTTCCGTCCAATAAACTCAATGAAAGCGGGGCCGTATGTACCCAAAGTTTCAATAGCCAACGGATAAAAAATATATCCACGCTGCTCCAGAAAGGCGCAATGGTTCCGCTTTCTGCTCTCCTCCGTGTGCGTGGTGTGTCCGGCATTTCTGGCGCAGCTGCGAATACTGAAATCCGATACCATGTTCCAACAGATTGCATCCCGTACGACCGCTCTCCCTTCCCGGACTGGGACCAACGTCATTCCATCAGGTCTTTTGCCATCCTTGTCAAACAGTCCAACAGGCTCTCATTGGCAAGGGAAACCAGCGCTATCGAACGCCCTGGATCACATTATTCATCTCGATGTGACGGCTCCACCTGCCTTTCGTACTGCATGTAAGACCATGGTGACCATCAGCCGGTACCCTTTCTCCGTACTTAACGCATTCGTGCTCTTGGACGATGGGCAGTCCGAGACGGAGACCGATGGCGATCCTAATTTCAGCGCCACTTAATGACGTCCCCAAGCACTGGGCGGGCAGAGCATTTATCCACGCTCCAGAATCTGGTTGCAATGCGGCGAGTAAGAAAAGCAAACCCTCTTTCTTCGGCAAAGACATAGGTGGCCAACCCTCCAACACTTCACGACGGGCGTTTTCCCGGTCATGCGGTGATCCGCCCAACGCAAAAACTTAGCGTTTCTGGAGGTTTAACTGGAGTCCCCTTTCCTCCACCAGCTTCACAGCGACTTCTAACGAAGCCACTGTGAATAACGACAATAACGACTTCTGAAATGCCTTCAATAAAAGAACGTAAAGCGCTTTCTTTCGCTGGAACTGCCGAAGAACGGGAAGAAGTGAAAGGAACACTTTGTAGGCGTCGGACTATATGTGTACAGTGGGTTTTGTTATTGTGCGTGCGCTAAAGATCCTCATTTACGGAGCGCTATAATTTCATCCCCGGTCCACCACTCGCAAGCGGGGCTAACTTTTTACGTCGAAAAGCGTCCATTTCGGTGGTTGGTGGTCGCATTGCCCACAGTCAAATGCCCGAACATTTGATTGCGGACTGTGAGACCACCGTTTTCCGTCCCGGGGGCCTTATGCTGTCGCAACTTCTATATTCGACAATCCGGTGACAATGGAAAATAACCCGTGATCTAATCCCGACAATGGTCCCAATAATTAATACGCACCACCATTTGGTCATATCGCAACCATTGAGACATATAAAACGCCATCTTCGAAGATTACCGTAACTATAACCAATATGCTTAAGGAAAACATTCTTGAATATTGGTTTCTTAAATGCATCAGCTATGTCTTCAATTTTCTCTGAAAGTGAAAGTTCACTGAGTAAACAAGGAAAACGGTAGCCAGTGCGTACGTGGAAGGGAAACTTTAATGGTTAGCAGGAGCCTGGCGGTAATCGGAACACAAGTAGCCTACGTTTTGAAATTTGTGTTGAATGAAATGTTATTCAGTTACTGCCTTGCAGAGCAGATATGTTACTAAATTCGACCCATTTTGAGCGTGAAAACGTCTGTTTTTGCGGCTGTGTGAGCAGTCTCTTGGGAGTTGGGATATGCAACAGATCCCCACGCAGTGGGGGTTATTCATCTCCCTGTGCCTGAGGATCTCACGCACGGTGAGAAAATGTCCATAGCGGGCTTGGGTAACCGTAATAACTGCACGTTAACCCGCTTGCCAGCAGATTGCCCGAAAGTGGGCCGGAACGCTATATGCGCAAAAATGTGAAGGGTTCTTGCTTGGCGAAACTGCCGGGCAGTGTTGTTAAAACGTATTATTAAAACGATTTAGTAAAATTTATTGTTGTTGAACACGGGGTCAGGATTCTTTTCCTTTTCCTTTTTTAAATCATTGTTCAAACGACAAATTTTTTAAAGTTGATACATACTCGGGAAAAGAGAGATCCACTTATATGAAAAACTAATCCAGTTGGCACGTCGCCAACATCAGCTTAGAGTAACCGCGCATTATTTCTAAGCCTGAACGCTGAAACATGTACAAGTTGACCTTCCTTTCCGAGCCCCGAAAATCAACTTTTTACCATCTCTCTATCGCGGAGCGAGAATCAAAATAATCAGAACCATATTCTCTTTTACGAGCGGTTTAATTTTATCCCCGGTGCTTCCTGAGGCTTTCCTCCAACTTGCGCGGTTAAATTAATACGTCGAAACGCGTCCATGTCGGTGGTTGATGGTCTCACGGTCCACAACCGGATGTCCGGACATTTGGTTGCGGATTGTGAGACCACCATGTTCTGCCACGCGTCCGTATGGTGGAAGGCAACGCACATGATCCTGCCAGTGTTCCCCGGTTTATCGACACCACCCTTTCGTATTGTCGCTACTAGTTAGTCGCATACAACGCCTTCACCGTAGAAAACGCAATTATAACCCAGAAGTTTAAGAGGAAAATTGTTGAATAACGTTTCTCTTTAGTGCTACAGTACGTATAGTTGTCCGCAGTTTGTCGAAAACTTATCTGTAGTTAGCAAGCAAAGAAAACGGTAGCCAGCATGTAAAAGTCGGAGTGAAAATTCGGGGATCAGAGGAGGCATGCTATACCCGGAAACAGTTTCTACTGTGACGATGGCGTCTTCCGGTGTACACGACACCCTCGTTGGGGAGATTGCTTGCTGTGTTGCACAGCGTGTACG
>JAQGAU010005522.1:0-10197 GCA_034698045.1 Paramacrobiotus richtersi
CCAGAATTATAAATGTTGCTGTGTTTCGATGTTTCGGTGTTTCTGTAGGGAAATGGCCAGAATTATAAATGTTGCTGCGTTTCTTTTTCTATGAGGGAATGGCAAAAAAACATTCAGCGCGATTCTGTTTCTGCCAAATCAAGTCGCTGTGTGTATCTGTGCTTCCCTGTTTCTGCAAAGCAACAGAAGCATCGTTTTGTTTCTGCAAGTTTGTAGTGTTTGATGTTTCTGTACAATCCAGTACACTGGCCACGGTAAAGAAACGGTGTACCGATCGTGCCACTTCTGCGTTTTCGGTCACAGTTTTTGTAGCTCGGGTCAGATAATGCAAACCGTTGATTTTTTTGAGGGGTGAACGGCACGCTTCAACCGCTTTATTCACCCTACCGGTCCCTACGTATGGACTTCGGTGTAATGGAACCCGTAAAAACATTTCTGACAATTCTGTCTTTGCTTTGTACAGTTCATCGTTTTGTAACATTGTAACAGTTCCTTAGGGCATTCGTCTGGCAGTTTCGCTCCGTTGTCTGATGTGGCTTCGCACCAGTGCTGTGCTACCTGTACTTTCTTGTACTTCCGGTTTTGCTTCGGGCTCGTGCCCGGGTCCACGCTGTATATATCTGTATGTTCCTGACCCGGGTTTCCGTTCGACAGACAGCCGGTTATGCACTTATGACAAACGCGAAAATTTTAACGATGCTCCTTTTGATTTACTTTTGACCCTTTTGATTTACTTTTGATCTTTGCAGTTTCTGTTTCTGGACGTTATAACGTTTTCGGTTCTGTGATACTTTCATAACTTTCCAATGTCGATACGGCTTTGGACACAGACTTGTTGTATGCTGTATGTCGTATTGGACAATGAATACAGATTTATTGTTCCTCACTCTCTTGCTGGAATTATGTAAAGGACGCTTCAGCAAGATTTTAGGCGAAAGGTTACGAATTTTGCTGTTACACACACAAACCGGCGCTGAATGAATCATTCAAAAGGGTCCCTACAGATCACGTTACGATGTTGGGGCCTTTGAGTTTTCGACCATACTTTGCCGAACACTAATATGCAGTCGACTGCATATTAGTGTTCGGCACCATATGCATGACGTCATGCATATGGTGCTGATCTCCTAATTTTAAATGCCTAGTTCGGCTGTGCGATGCTAGCAGTGCTTTGAGAACAACAGGAGAGCTGTTAAGCTCTAGAGCCTATCGCCTGTTAGCAGCTACCGGCTGCATTTTCCTTTCTGTTTCTTTTTTAAAATTACTTTACCTGGTGGTGACGGTAGTACGAAAACCGCAAAGGACAGAAATTAATATTGTTCACCGGCTAGTGATTTACTTTTTAAAAATTTGTAGCTCACTACAGTATTTCGTTAAAATATTGCTTCGAGGTAGAGGCATCACCGGTCCGGTCGTATTCGGCCAATTATGCACCAATGTTTCGCTTGCGATTTCTTGCTTGTTCTGACGAAAGCTAGAATTGACGCGAAACGTAGCGCCGGATGTTGGTAAAACGTTGGATGTCTTTTATGAGCGCTCTGGGCTGCCCGTGGATTCCTTTAAAATCAAACATCATGTGCAACGGTTTTGGCCCATGCTCTATCTGATACAATAATTTGTTCGAGCGGAGCTCATTTGGTCTGGGAGATTTCGTGGTCACCGGACGGAGTTCCGTAATAGGAACTAGTACTAGATATTGTCTTATATGTATTGCCATATGTACGTACTGCCATATTATGGCAAAACTTATTATATATTATGGCCATACTCAAACCAGTATACGAACTAACGATTTTATATACAGGATACAAAATTTTGTACGAAAAAATATGAAATGTAATTCTGCTCGCGATTGTCTGTGGCTAGTCTGGTCAGCGAACTGGAATTGTTTCTAACAGGGAAATGGCTGGTAACGCTTTGAAGCGACCAATACGCTGACAAGGCACCACCTCTTTCCTAGTGAAACAGTCACTCCTACACGTTTAATACCACTTCGTGACTTCGAGATTAATAATTGTCGAAAGTCGTTTGCGAAATCCAGCGATCCAGGAGAAATTTTTTGATTTTTTGTGACTTCAGTCTTTCTAAAAGTTATTTTCAGTACCGTGAATCTCCACGCAGATCGACATCTACTCGAGCAACTCGGTGCATCTGTCCAGATTCTCAAACAGGCAGTCGCAACAATGTCTGAATCGCCGTCGACTGATTCGGTTTGGGGATGGCGTGGCGCAGCATCTGGAATCGTCGAAAGCATGAACAGGATTCTCGATACAGAAGAACGAAGTGATGTGGTCTTTGCAGTGGGTCGCGAACACGGAGAGGAACAGATGTTCCGAGCGCATAAGTACGTATTGTCTACATTATCCTGCAGCTTTGTATAAATGAAAAAGACGCTGCTGTTTGCAGATTTGTGCTCAGCCTCCGCAGCGATGTGTTTGACGCGATGTTCTACGGTGAGGCTGCAACCACCGAGAAAACGATCGAGCTTCCCGACATCCTTCCGGAGGCCTTTGGTGTGATGCTCAAGTAAGCTTGTTGGCAGCTTGTGGATTATCACAATAGGCCATGTTTTGTGTACCTAGGCACATGTATACAGATGACGTCGAGGATCTCACCGTGGAGAATGTCATGCCAACCTTGTACTGTGCCAAAAAGTACGGTATCCCAAAACTGCACGAGATATGCGCCAAATATGCCGCTGAAAACGTGGACAAAGACAGTTGCTTGACTCTACTGGAAGCGGTACGTTTCGAATATCAATAACTTTTTCTTAAAATCCCCGACAAAAGCCAGAGTGCTCATAGGCAAAGGTGTTGGACGTTGACGAGGTGGTTAGCAAATGCCTGAAGATTGTGGACTCACGATGCACCGACGTGCTGCAATCAGACGGATTTCTGCTACTGAAGAACGAGACAGTGCGGGAAATCTTTAGCCGCGATACGCTCATCGTTAACGAAGAGGACGTGTATAAAGCGGCTGTACGGTAAGTGCCAGCAACGATGGTAGTCTCTAGTCTCCCTTTTCCGTTTGTTGTTCTTGAACGGTTTTCGTGTTTCAGCTGGGCTACAAATGCTTGCCAATTCCTTGGGATTGAGTCGACTGCTGTCAACTGTCGCTTCGTCCTGGGAGAGACATTAAAGTTTGTGCGATTTCCACTGATGGATGACGAGCAGCTGGCCAGTGGTCCTGTAGCTGTAAGTATCTAGGATCGGGTTTTGTTACCGCTCGTTATAACAGTGCAGTAGTTTCGCTTTCATTACAGTACGCATGAGCAGTACGCACGCATTAATAAGCGGAGACACGAATGATATTTAGGCTGGATTCTTGCTGGACGATGAGAGCCGCAGTATATATCAGTTCAAGTATGCCACGGAAAAACCGGACATTCCGTTCTCTGGTACTGATCGCTCATCGGAAATTGCCTTTTGTGGTCGCCAGTGGCAGATTGCGGATCTGTCCGATAGGAGCAGTTTGATGGCGGGTAAGGGTAATGTCTTCCTGGATGAGCACGGACATCTGCATCTACGTGTTTCTCAGCGCGATGGCGTCTGGAAAGGGGCCGGAGTGAAGTTGCTTAACGCTCTCGGTTGTGGCCGCTATGAGTTCCACATCGAACGCTTGGACCGGTTGGACCCTGGTGCTGGCTTCGGGCTGCGCAGTCAGTTTGCGGATGGGCCGGCTATTAGTATAACTATTATCAAGATGCCAGTGCCTGATGGGGATGGCCGGAAGAGCTACAATGGCGTACATTTCGCGGTTCGTCGTACAGGTGGTGATTCGGCCCATTTGAGTAGCCTGATCGAGGGGGACACGCGCACAACACATTGCTTCCACCGGAGACCGGACAGCGTCTCGTTTAGTTCCCAGCGCGGTTACCAGCGTAACAATACTGAAGAGGAACTGTGCAGCTGGTTGTATGACTCCGTACCGAACATCCCAGAGATAGCACTTCCACTTTACTTAGTCTGTACAGCAGGTCCAGTAGACAATCCACCATATGACAGAAAAGAAGTTGAAATTGTGGTTCGCTCTTTCCAGTTTTATCCTGATGAATAACACGCTGAAAGCCCAACACTGCTTCGCACTCCCTACTTGGGAGCGATGATCAACAGTTGTGTGTATTATTGATTCTTCATGTAATGACGCTGCATACATTCTTTTGCCTGCCGACTCCTTTTTTAATATGGATTTGTGGGAAATGGACTAGACTATATGGTTTGTTTATTATTTCCCGGTGATATAATGTTTACCGGTTGACTGTTTCATGTTCTATAAGAGTTAAAGACTAAAGAGGATCAAATTTTGCTGTATATGTTTTAAACTGCAAGTTGCAGCATTTCTTTTCTGACAGATGCGGTGCTTAAATAATAAAATCAGATTGTGTGTTGCATGCCGGAAATTTTGCGAAACACCCGTGTATTTAATCAAACCCGAGCTCCAAAATAAAAACAACTATAATACGTACTTGCGGTTCTGGCTGGCGACATAGTCAATTAGTTACTTGATTATAATCAGTATAAAGATCGCAACGTTTTCTGCGCAAACTTACAATGGCAACAACCGACAAATACAGTAGATATCGTTTTCCCGGTCGGTTTAACACACATGAAGTTCTAAGAAAAACACTGCAACACCAACACGAGCATCAATCACGACGACATGCAGTTCTTCTGCGGAAGCTCGCAGGATAATCATTTACCAGATATCCCAACAATAATCAGACTCTTTCGCCCCACATAAAGCGCACCAGCTCCGTCTTCCGCAGCACCCGGGGAAGCTTCAGCTGGGAAGGCGACGTGGATGATGTGTCCAGCATGTAACGACGCAGACGTTGAAATGCACCCGGCTTAACGAAATGCAGGTCCAGTGGATCGATAGCGTGTTTCTTTCGATATACTTGATAGTCGCTATGGTTTTTCATCAATGTTTCGTCCAACTGTAAGAAAATTGTAATGGTTCCGTAATCAAAGTTACGGTAGTAAAAAACTTACAGTACATATAGCCATGAGCCAGTAGACGCGTACGTATATAGATTCCGACGCCTTTTAAGCTGATTGTGAATTTTTGCGGAAAAACTGTTTTTAAATCTTGTTATTGTACGTAACGATTGCAATCCACATTCGTAAACATACGCAATACTACATATTGTACTGTATATACAGTAGTGTTCAAGGTAGAAGCTGGTATTCGAATTCTGCTTTGGATACCTTCTCCGTAAATTCATGCTCGATGGCACTAAGTTCGGTATTCCCATTTGTTGATACCTCCAAGAACACGACATAGCAAGGTGTGGGAGACTTTGCCACTACTGCAAAGCATCACGTACGAATTAGAGACTTTCCAGCCACTAGCAAAGGAAAAAGTTAAAACTGTTACCATCCGGAATGTTCGCATTATCTCTCACTAAGCTCTCGCAGGCCGTAAAGTCCACAACGCGGTCAATTCCGTTGTCCGTAGCGTCGATGACTTCTTTGATGGCATCCAACATAACTACTTCAGACACTTTTTCTGCTTTAATATTCAGCAACTGTCCCGATCTGCAAATGAAACATTAAAAGATAAAAGATATACAAGTGTACTCTGCAGCATGCAGTATCGAACAGCTAATAACGAAGTGCTTAAAAAATGAAACTAAATTTATAACGTTAAATCCAGCACGAATGCAGTTTAAACATAACTTGAAACGATCGATGGCGGTACGTAATCATTATAATATTCGTATAACTATCTTGTAATATAAGGTAGTTATACGAATGGCAAAGTTTGCCATCAAAATTTAGTTCTTTCTGCTATGTATATTACCGATACTGGAATTCGACGACCGGACATTCGTTATAAAACTCCACAATTTTAATAATGTCCCCAACACGATAACGGTAAAGTCCGGATGGAGTGGTCAGTACGAGCTCGTACATTTCTCCTTTTTTCACCTAATGTAAACAAAATTTCATAAAAAATGTTTCCTTCTCGATTAGGGAATATATCCGGTTACGGAAACCTGTACTAGGATTTATATTAACCTGGTCGATAAAACACGTGGCAGGATTCGCATCTGTAACAGCATCCAACGGAATAAACTCGTAAAACATGCCCCATGGCCAGAGGAAGTAGCTGGGTGATTCGCGTAATGGCCAGAAATTCATCCCAAATAAACCTTCGCTGGCTCCGTAAAATGGACTGTAGAGACGGACACCTGCAATTAACGTGCGCGTTGATGTAATACTAATAATAATTAATAATCGTAGTGAAACAAACCTCCGGTGTATTGCTGTCGCAATGCTTCGGCGTAGTGAACAAACGGTCCAGCGGTCGCGCATTCGATCACTTCCAATTCCGGCCATATACGCTTAGCGATGTTCTTCATACCTATAAGATGTCGATTTTAGTACAAAAATAACTTTCTCGCTTTATACAACTCAGGAATAAAATTTTTATTTTATATAAAATTTGATGAAACACATGATAAATTAAATTAATTTAATGTAATATTAATTTAATATTAACTAAATTTAACTTAATACGTGTCCATACATCTGCAATAGTTTTAACAAGCGATATTTTACCTTTCGACAGTTCTTTCTGCAGTTCATCCGCCCTTTTCGGATCTGGTTGCAGCGACATCAGCAATGCTTTCCTCGTTTCCGGTGTGATTAGCAGATCCTCTTTCAGCGTACCGTAGCGAATATCATTGACCAAATTTTTCCACTCTTTCTCCAGTTCGATAAAGGCAAAGTACACCAACGATACGAAAAGGGTCTCCATTTTCTTTAGCGGCCGATAGCGGAGACCGAACAAAAGATGGACGTAGCGGGTGGAATCTTCGCTGGGGATATCGTAACCGGCTGGTGGTGTTGTATACGACTCACTCGGTTCGTTGCCCTGCATGGAGGCACTCATCGGACCGATGCGGGTTCCGTTGGCGGATTTGTCCAGAAGGCGCGGTAGATTGTAATATAGTTTCATACTCTGCAAAGCGAAATCGGTAGAAACTTTGCCGGCATCTATATATTTAACTGAACAATTAATTGCAAAATTAAAATATAATTCACAAAGCAAAAAAAATAAAAAACCCGCACATATGGTCTTTCGTTCGTGTTCTTATAATTATCTACTTTAACACGACTAATTTGTTGTTTTCATACGATATTCTAGAAATTTTTCGTGCACGCGGTTTCAGTGTTGGTTTGGTTTTGATGTGTTATAAATAAATATAAATAAAGTATTAAACACATCATACCCAAACCAACACTGAAACCGAGTGTACGAAAATTTGCTAGAATATCGTATAAAAACGACAAGTTAGTCGTGTTAAAGAAGATAATTATAAGAACACATACGACAGACTATATTATATGCGGGTTTTTTAATTTTTTTCTTTGTGAATTATGTTTTGATTTTGCAGTTAATTTTTCAATAAAATAAATATAAATAAAATCTGCATTTATTTTTTGTGTTAACATCCATCAGTTTTGTAATGCCCGTATTTCTAGTCGTTAGTACAAAATCGCACAAAAAAATTGCTTTATTTAATACGGTTTTACCTTCCTGACGCTTCTCGATCCGGGAATATCATCCGTAACCCAGTTAATAAACACGGTCCACAATTTTCCATATTCCTTCTGTTGATACTTAACCAGAGGAATCCTACTGGGTTTTCCGGTTGTCCCGGAAGTTTCCCCGTAATACGAAGGGGATTCGGACGTCATGACCTTCTCTTCACCGTGGTCGATCATCCGGTCGAAATATGTCCGGAAGTGGTCGTACTTGGCCAGTGGATGCACCCGGACGAAATCCTCCCGACTGTGAACTTCCTCCAGTTTGGCATCGCGGTAATAAGCGGTGTCGCTGTTGTACTTGAGGATTTTGAATAATTCTTTAGTTTGGCACTGCTGGATGTCCTTGGTGTCGTTGTCGAATTTCATGCGGAAATAATACCCGGCGAAATAAAATGCGCGCCATTTTGCGTATTTCTTGCAGGCGATCACGAACGGGATATCTTTGTCGTAATTCAAAAAGAAATCGACGCAGATGAAAAATGCAACGCTGAGTATGGCTGAAAAACATACCACAACATAAAGTAAATTATCTGCTACATTTTAAATTATTTGCTAAATTTGAAGTAAATTATGTATGTGTACAAATTAAATATAAATTATTGTAAATTTTCTGATAATTAATTGTAAGAATGCAATATGATCGAAGAAATTTTTAGCCAGTGAATCTATACAATTTACCGACGGAAAGCGGCAATAAGCAAATAAATAATTGCAGAACACTTCTAGAAATACCTGCAGAACATTATACCGTTTTTAAATTTTATACAACGTGAAAAAATACGTAATTACGTATTTTTTCACGGTGTATAAAATTTAAAAACGGAAACTAGAATCGTGAACAAATTCTTTTGATACTGTATATAAACTCATATGCGAGTTATGAATTATTAACAAATAACTTGAATTAAATTATGAGTTAATGGCAAATTTAAGCTACTTACTGTTTAAAAACAAACTGCATAAAAGTCCAAATTGGCATGAAAGTAACGCCCATGCCGGAACAATTGCCGCCGCAGTCACCAAGCAGGAAGTCTTCACGCTGCAGTTCAATCTGCACTTGCAGTTGCTGGCGCAGAATCTACGAACGAAATCCATTACTGGTCGTACGAAATCCATTTCCGAACGATGTTAAATTACTGAAAAATGGAAAATCAGATACTAGTGAAACCAATTTCATCAGGGCTGCCGGTTAGACATATACCGGTATGACATGGGCATATTTTATGCTCACTTAATTCCACTGAATTACATTCCGGGAACTTGAGTATCTTTCTTGTCTAAAGGTTAATTAGGTGGGCAGCATGCTCTCTTCCGTATGCCATTGTTATCATTTATCCGTTAGCCTTGTTATCAGTATTTAGGTTATCAAATTTTGCCTCGTTCTTTATTGGAGTTACTACATATGGCACCAGTTCTACGGAAGATATCAAACAGCTGATAATTATAAGTTTATAACCATGAACTGGAGTTTTCTCGTGAATTCAGCATGGTATCTTCCTTGATGTGAAACGTTTCCTTTGTCCGGCTTTGGAATATGCACAGTACGGATATCGATAGTGAACAAATATTTCTCATTTGCACAACATTATTTTATTAACCGTATGTGCATTTTTGAAATAATCTTGTTTTATTTGTCTTAAAAATTGATAGGTACGCGGAAATCTGCCGTTAAAAAAAGAATAAACTTTTTAACTTACGTTCACACTTTTCTACTCCGCTATGCAAGAATACCCAAAACCTTACTTTAAAGATAAAATCGAGACCAACCAACTTTAATCGAACTTAAAAGCGCTGACAAAACACAAACAACATTTAACTTTTCTGCCTTAGGATGCGATGGCAGCGAGCTCCAATCATACAGAGAATCATTTCCGTAGACGAATGTCCATCTGGTATGGAAGCGGTCGGCAAGAAATTCCCGTGATGTACTTATCGACTGGTGGCAAACTTTGTCCCGCAACCGGTTTGAATTCGAAACGCTGCATAAGATTTGCAAAAAGCAGAAACAGCTCCATTCTGGCAAGGGATTCTCCTACGCAAGTCCTTTTTCCTGAAAATGGATTATGTAACGTAAAAAAGTCGCCAGTTAATTTTCAAAAACGAAAAGGTCATGTCAACGAAAACGGGCTTACCCGTCGCAAATGGCATGAAATATGGCGGCTCTTCAATCTGTCCTTGGGCGTTAATAAACCGTTCCGGTCGGAATTCCTGTGGATTGTCCCACAATTTCGGATCCATATTGACGGCCTTATAATTGACCATAACGTAGCTGCGATCCGGAATCCGGTATCCCATAAGCTCCACTTCCTCCGTGTTGCATCGGATCAAGCCGAAAGGGACAACGTTGCCTAGTCTCTGCGCTTCCCGGATCACCGCTTCCAGGTACGGCAATTTAGCTATAAAATTGGTTAATCGCGTCAACCAACCAGATATCCACATTTTTGGTAAGCTGCTCTTTAATTTAAATGCACTGCGTGTGGTGGTTATTGTGTGAAAGGTCACCTCTATCTTCGACTGTTATTGACCGCTCCCTTCCGACCTGTTCGTCGATTGATTTGTGGATTTTCGCTTGGATTTCCGAATGGTGAAGCATGAACACAAGGCACCAGTTGATGGTAACGGCAGTGGTTTCCGTACCGGC
>JAQGAU010005523.1:0-10197 GCA_034698045.1 Paramacrobiotus richtersi
GGGTTAATTTCCTGTCGATGTTTGCTGAATGTAAACAGGGCGTTGCTCTTGACATTACCAGCACGTGATTGGGCTTTCCTTGTAATTACAGGGAATAATTTAGGTGCGACAAATCAAAACCAGTGATTATACTCAAAGTTAAAAATGTTGTTTTGAAAAATTATTATTATTGTCGCGTCCAAAGGCGTGACTTGAAGGTCGCGAGTCGTAAGGAGTAGAAGTACACGAGAAGTGCTAAGTTGCGAAATTTTGCAGTAAAACTTTAAAAAAGTTGCGATTCGCGGTGTTCAAATAGTTCAAAAGCTACAACAAACCATTGCTAGGATTATTAATTGTACCTTCCAGTTCAAACTGTTTAATTTCAAAAAGGAAGATCTTACTGAAGTTCATGCCGGCTGTAACATATCATGATGATCAGTAAATTCTGTTGGTATGCGCACTGATATTATTTTGCTTAAATCAGTAAAGGCTTGATTTAACCTATATCAATGCATATATAAATATCAAATAAATTTTTTTTTCAGTGTTAACATATTCTCCAACAACAAAATAATAACAATCAGCTAATTACTCATAATCACTAAAAGTCCTATATAAATAGTCATATATAAAGTCATATATAAATGTGATCCTACTGTGTTGAAAAGTATATGTATATTACTTGTTTTAACAGAGATCAGACACTGGACGAGATTCAAACGGAACATGCCTGTTGTGGAAGTTCATCTCCGAAACAATGGGGATTAACGAGATATGGCGTAAGACAATTTTTGAAACTGATTTGTGGATTCTATACTTTTGTTAGCAAAGCTTGTAGCATAAGCCATACGGTTGATACTAGTGATTACTAATGTCGCAATGTGTTTCAGAGAATACCGCTGTCCTGCTGCCGAAATGCTTTGGAATGCAGTCAGATTTTGAACACTACTGAGAATTTCGAAGTATGGGTTAATAACCATATTATTTTTTTCATTATCGCCTTTTTGAACATAAACGTTCCGGAGTGGTTATTTCTCCGTAATTTCGCGCACATGCATTGCGCGCGTTTTTTTTCAAATTGTAATTTCAACGGACAACATAGATTCAAAACCACAAAAATCTCAGTTTTTAAAAAAGCTGAAAGGTATTGTTTTAATTTATATACTATCCGTACTTTCGCAATAACAGAAATTAATACTATTCATCTTTACAGCAACAATATCGCGACCTATACAACTTACGTACTCCTTCCGGATTGGTACTGCGGAGGCGCGGCTGTGTGGACGTGATAACCAGCTTGTACAAATCAGCACAAGACATTATTGTGTCCAGCGCAGGTGTGGCAGCAACAGAACATCTCCCACTTATTAATCAAAAATTTGTTTACTCACGTGTCCCTCTTAAATTACAGGAGCCAGTGCCGTCTTCATTTTGCTGTGTTTCGCGCTGATTACGTCGTTCTGTTGCGCAACTCAGCGAGTCGGTTTATAGCGATTTTTTCATTTTCTGGCATTCTAATCCGGATAACAAATGCCGTAAAATCTAAAATACCGAACGATGCAAAACTATGAAAATGATTAAAACATAAAAGTCTTTGCAAACACCGTAAAGAATAAGCAGAGAAAACCAGAGATATTTCGTAGTAAAATAAAACTTCTAAATCACGTATTCACAAATTTCACAGGTAAAAACAGAGAATTCTTCTATAAGCGACTGTGTTAGAGATTATCGTTCAATCAAATTCCGAGCCGATGGTAATGCTCAGTTCCGTTCCCAGGATCAGAGTGCTGTGATACCAAGTGTCCGTATCAACCACAACTGCAAAATTAATACAACCAATATAACAAATGCGCATTATGGTTGGGTTCTTTCGTCAACATACTGATATCGTTTGGATGGACAACAACTTTTAAAGTGTGACATTCAAAGTAGCATTCCGGAGGAGGCTGTAATGTCCACTCCTTTATTCCGCGGATCTGAGCTTGCCATGACGAGCGGCCGACGTTGTCCACC
Source organism: Paramacrobiotus richtersi (assembly GCA_034698045.1). Taxonomy (NCBI): domain Eukaryota; kingdom Metazoa; phylum Tardigrada; class Eutardigrada; order Parachela; family Macrobiotidae; genus Paramacrobiotus; species Paramacrobiotus richtersi. The sequence goes on from JAQGAU010005523.1 coordinate 1,993, forward strand.
TAAAAAAAAATTCGAAAAAAGATAAGTCAAGCAATGATATACAGCCATGTAGTAGCCAGATATAACTGAGAAAAACAGAGTCAAATTCACCAACACGTGAAGCAAAAAAAAGAAAAGAAAAGATTTCTCCATTTCTGAGCGCCGCTGTGAGATGTACTAAAACGCAAAACAATCTTTTATATAACTTTTGCAGTAAAAGTAACATCGACTTGCATACATCGTTTTAATACCACTTAATAATGTAGACATGATCACCGCCTATTAAAATTCTTCAATGTTCTTTTCATGTATCCAGAACATTTTTTTTAGATATTTTCTGCTGTCATACAGCAAACAAATGTAAGTACCACAATAAATTACAAAATTTCGGCACAAAAATAAGATTTTGCAATCATTTTTTTGGAATACATTTGCGCATTTGTGGATTTAATGTTCCGAGCCAGAATACGCTTACATGCAGATGCGCGCCATATCCCGGACGTCCCATAAAAATCCAATCATACCGACTGCTCTCCGATCCCACCGGCAGGAATGTCGGACGCGCATAATGCCTTCGTAAAGAGTCTGCCACCGTGACATCACAATTCGAGAAGCCAATATACCACATCTGATCAAAGCGCTTCTTGGACATGGTTAACACTTCCCGGAGATTGCGGAATTCCGTTCTGTAAGGGAAAAACTGGCAATGTTCATCCAGGACATCCAACGAACCGGGATGTTCTTTCAGGTACATCTGACGGAAGAAATCAAAGCTGAATGTTGTAGATGCTGTCCAGTTCTTCATGGCTCCGCGGACAACCAATGGACGAGAGGAATAGGCGTATTTTGCAGTGAATTCTTCCACTGATATCTCTTTCACTGAGTCGACTTTGCGAATATCTCGACAAACTGCAAATATGAAAATTATAAAAATGCTGGCAAAAATGCAGTCAGTAACAAAATACATAACACCAAGAAATACGTTCGAGTGACAAAAAGACTCGGAAGAAGTAATCGATACAACAGTAAATTTCAGTGCGTATTATAAGGAAAAAACACAATTCAAGTCTGGAATACAATGCGAAAAACACATAAATTAATAGTAAATTTTGGTTGTCAGAACTACAGCGGCATTAAAACTGATTAAAAGATCAAAATTTGTACAAAACTGTATGAACACATTTATAAAAATATATTTATACACTAAGCTACTTACGGTATACTCAAAAGCAATATTTAATACTCAGTAAATTAATTTATATAGAAATGACAGACAAAGATTTTCTACTCCCAACACGAACTCAGAAAACAATTAAAACGTGTTGAAACGGCCGAAGACACTGACAGGACACAGACCATTCGGCCGTTTTTGACTGGGCGCTTCGTTTGAGAATTCCGAGCGGTATGACTTACTGGAACAATTAACGACTGGACGAAACCAGTCCGCAAATTTTCCTGGTGCTTTCACTAAGCATGCCTCTCTAGGTATCTCCTTATTGCTGATCCAGATAAGAGAATTCGAGAGCAACTTCGGAATGGGTTGAGCAGGATGATAAACAGTCACAGCCAGAATGACAATGGCAATTGCGGAAATAAAGACACCAATGCGTCGCCGAAGACCTCGCTGACGCTTCCTGGTCAGATATGCTTCCGTACTTTCCATATGTTGACCATCGGCTCGATCTATGAGCTCCATAAGTGCCGTGGAATTCCGCATCTCCTGGTAGGAGAGATTCAGTTCTTGTACTTTATCAAAGATCTCCGTGAAGTAAGCGGTCTCACTGGATACCATGTTGCAGCCCTGTGAGCTGAACGCTACAGTAAAATTTCGTTCCGCACAAATTCCAGGTCCGGAGTCTGGGCTCAGAAGTTTGGTGTGTACAGTTCTACTAGGAATGATCGAAAGGAGGTTTCCGCAGCTAACTTCTTAGCCTAAGTTAGTGAAACCGTGAATGCGTACAAATGCAATGTCAGCTGGAATTTGGATAAAAGCGAGCCGAAGTCTGCTCAGTGTTCATGAAAGCCATGGCCAAGGCCGAGCAGAAGGTAGCGAGAAGACGTTAGCGACAATTGCAACTACTCAACCGGAAATGAGTTGTCGCAACGACACCCGCTCAAGGTGCGTATGGCGCCCGCTCAGGGCACTGGAGCTGTGAAGCCCAGAAGCTTTGTGCATGGTGCACGGGCCGTGAAACTCTCGATTGGATAGCCACCGGCCCTCGCTGTGGCCATAGTGGCTTCGAGGAAATTCAGCAATCTCTTTTGTTGTCATTTATCCTCCATTGGGCATTGCCATTTCATCAGGACTTCTTCCTTAGATTTCGCTTTCATTTCTCTTTTATCCTAACATCTTTCATAATGTGGATTCTGATCGAGAACTTGCCAGAGCAGATAACCGAGGGAGATTTGGACGGACTGTTCGGGCGCTTGGGGCCTCTTGGCTTCGATCAGCCTGACGCACAGCGACGGAGCCTGGTCCATCTTTGGCAATGTGCGCGTCCGAATGGCTCCATCTTTTATCTTCGACGAGCGCTCCTGAGTGTCAACGCAGAGACGGCGACGCACATTCTCCATCTGGATGGCTTTTTCCTATTGGGGAAAGTCGTCCGCGTCCGACGCGCCAAGCGCCATGACTTTGTTGGTCTGGATCGTAATCAAGGGTAAGCGTGATGCGCGCTAAACTGCAAATTTTATCTGCTGCAAAGGTTCCAAGATGTTTTTCACGTCTGTTTTCGTTGCAGATAGCTTGTGCAAAACTGAGTTGATTGAAGTCCAACCCATCCTTCGGAGGAAGTTCAGGATTCACAAGCAGCGGCCGAATGTAATTTTATTGCTTTCTTACACATTATGTGATTCGATATTTTTTGTATGTGATTAATATTGCACGTATTTGGTTCAGTTTTCCGAAGTGTTTACGCTATTATGCGTTTCTTTGCGGACTTGCATGTTTTGTTTTCTTTTGAATTAAAAACCACAATCAGTTCCTAGTCCCTCTGATGGGCCACATCAGAATGTGCAACCAGCAGTATTAAAATATTAACCACTAAATCCTGCTCTTGCTGCGTACTACCGCCTACAGACAACGTCGCAAGTTTTCGTTCAGGAAAAAAATCAATCATTAGTTGTCCAAATCAGAAATATAACATATTTCAAGCAAGCAAATGTTGTCTGAATATTGATAACAACTCGACCGAGGACATACAACAACAAGAACAACAAATCACAATAATAACGGTCAAAACCATCACCGGGAACGCCGTTGCTTTTGGATCTTGTAATCATCGCGTAAATTCACTCGAATCCTTCCTTCACGCCACGAATCATCATTCTCGTCCTCCTCCTCCACGGTATACTGAAACGGTGCATAGGGATGTTCCTCCTGCTTTGCTGGAACTTCGCCGAGCCAGACTTTATAATACATTTTAAATTTCGTCCATTTTTCCATAAATTTCTCGTCCAAATACCCGATCTCCGTATCTGTTCCTCGTCGCTTCTCTTTGGCAATTATGGCTTGCTGCACTTCCTTCCTGAAGCCTTCCAGCTTCTTGAGAACATACTCCCCGGCTGGAAGTTTCCACATCTTCATTTCGCGCATCAGGAACATCAGGGTTCCGATCAGCTTACCACTACAGGCAACAGCTATCAGCGTGTTAAAAATGACAGTATTCGGATCCAGATCCCGAGCCTGCAAGAAACAAGGGCAATACTTAATCGGAAAGAGACTGGGAACATCCGTAATACGATAATACCTTCATATCCTCAAGCAGCTGATGAACGTCATGATTCCGCCTACAGCCTGCTGCCAGGCACCCAAAGGTCATAATATTCGATTTCAGTCCGCGAGATTCAAAGATGTTTCTCAATTCCTGCGCAACATAATAAAAATACTAAGCAAAACGAAAAAAACTAAACGCCAGAACAGTGCAAAAGCTGTTCTGTTATTCTTTTACCAGGGCGCTTGCAAGCTCGTTTCTCCGGGTGCGTTGTCGGATAATCATATTGAAAAAGTCAACATCGACCTTAAGCTTAAGCCGGTCCACCAGTTCGATTAGGTCATTTTCCGCCAGTGTATTGGGAGGCAGCATTTCCACCAGAATGGACAGAAGCTTTTTATCGGGCTTCACCTGATCACGCTGCATCCGAGATAGTACTCCTGAAAAACACGAATGCATTATTTTCAGGTGAACTTGCATTTCCTCAACTTTAGCGCAAATGTTCGATTTCTGTAGTCAAACCAATCCAGATGAATCAAAATAACATAACCAAACTTACTGAAAGTTTTACTTTATGCTTTACTTTTTACTCTGAACAATGTAAGTTTTATTTACCGCTTTATTATCTAGAACAACCAATTACTCAACGCAGACCGAAAACGTTCCATCTCTTACAGCTTTCTGCTTTTCACACTGTATTTTACCATCGTGTATCGACATTCATTTACCTGAGTATCCGCCAAGTAATGCCAATCGTTCGTGTCCCGTTTTCGCCTCACCAATAGCAATAACGCCCGTTTTGGCTTGCGATTCAAACGGAAGTAACAAATCCGGAATGGCTGTAGAACCCATCAATACCATTCCATAAGTTGCCGATAAAGTCTTCCCGGGAATCATTGTTCTCTGAGCCGGCGATTCCCACCATTCTCCCTTCTTTATAAGACCAATTCGATGATACTCTTCCGCCAGGAGTGTTCGCATTACCCCTTGATACTGTCCAAAGGAGTCATATGCAGCTCTGGGTTTGGTAGGTGGTCCATTAGGATCGAATCGTACATCCTTCCTGAGTCTCTCTACTTCCATCCGATACTTCTCTTGCATGATTTCGTCACTGATTGATGTCCCAATAAAAGGCAGTAGTTTACTATTGTCAACTTGTAGATGTACGGGAAGAGCGTTGCTGGAGAGATCTCCGGATGGTAATTGGTTTTGTGATCCAGGATCAGCGAGCCCTCGAACGGTAGGCGAAATAAGTTCTTTAGCGAGTTCTTTGGATCCCAAATTACAATCCCGAGCAGCTCGGAGCAGTAGGCTGTAACGGTACAGATCTGGCTTAATGCCGCACTGGATCATAAAGCGCCACACCTGTACCAATATTCAACAAATTATGGTAAAAATGCAGTAGAATTTTCGTCTCATCGACGATAATACAATTCATTACAGAAGCCAAAAAAATATACATCTATACAGACTTTCTGATAAGTAACTCCATAAACTACACAGAAAAAAACTACGAACTTCCCGTGTCAATAAACTACCTCAATAGCATGTTTGAATCCAGCGTGCTTATCACTAATACAAGCCATCAACAGGAAAGAGAATGTTTGATCCTGCAATTCCAGGTGATTGCTCAGCATTTCGTCCGCTATCTGGAACGCGCTAACAACATCCGCACACCTTCCATATGCTGTAAGAACATGTTCGCAATCATAAAGACAGCACTACATAATTATTTCGCGGTTAGCAGTGTACCTTTGATCATGCTGTGATAAACGAAATGGTTCGGGACATGAAGTTTTCGTTGCAGTTCTTCTCGGAGATCCTTCAACCGTTTCATGCCTTCTTCGGGAAAAGGACACTCAGCACAGGCATTGAAAAGACCAACATAAGTGGCATCGTGAGGATCAAATCGACGCGCTTTCATCTAAAAACCAACCACATTTCCTGGTGCCCACGAGTCAGATATTCTGTAATGAAAAGTCCTCTACCGTGCGGTAAAGTTCGAATGCTTTATCAAGGTATCCGGCACGGCCACACGCAGCTATCAGCATATCGTACACCGCTCGTAAAGGCCGCACTTGATCTTCTTTTCCCATTCGTATTTCAAAAAATTCCAGCGCACCCGGTAACTGAAACAACAGCGCAGCACGTCTAAAAACGCAAGCGTCTGAATATATAAACACACATTCATACAGCTTCAGATTTACAGAATACTTTCAACTTTTCGGAAAATTACTGACTGCCTTCGGCTATTAAAAAATGTATAGAAAAGGATAAATGTCATCCGTACAACTGTCAAAAAATAATCGAAACGAAGCAAGCTTATTCAAGGCAAAAACTTCGTGGCGTGCCGAGAAAGCACAGAGTGACATAAATGACTGTGGAACTAAGAAAGCCAAAGGAAAATAAACCTGGCCATGGAATCAAACTTTTCCGAACCACTCACATCTCCAGCTCGGACCCGTTTTCGCACTTGTATTAAGTACCACCATGGCCGCTCTTTGAATGGTATCTTCTCTCCGACATCCTCCTCATCAGCATCCTCTAATCCTTGTAATCTGTGCCAATCCGGATCAGAGATTGTACCGAAAACATCATGTTCAAGTTCCTTAGCATAGATAGGGGGTTCGAAACCTGTCGCGTTAAACACCTTTAGAAAACAACTGCTGCTTGTGCACAAAACAGTTAACTACCTCTTCTAGTATTATCGACTATTAAAGGAACCATTTCAGGATCGACACTGGGTGGCTTCTGTGGTCTGTTTCGAGAGCGGACTTCCCTCGTAAATTTGCGGTTGACGGTTCCAAATGAATCCGGTGCGTCTGCGAAGTCCTGTCGAGTGGGCTTCGGCTTCTGTGCGGACTGATGGACACTGCTGGTGTGACGCATTTGGCAATATGTGTTCTGACATGGTAAAAAGAACTTTCGGCACTGCGGGTAAGAAGCTTCCGATGTCGGGAACGCACACTGAGAAATAATCCGTGTGGCAGTAAGCACTCGACGCATTGTGGCAAATGGATAGTGGAAGATCACGGAGCCAACTGAGCAGTTAAATAAATAAGCTGCGAAAGTCACTTCGGTATAGTCATAACTGTAAAATGCACGTGAAAAAATTGTCAGGAAAAAAAGTACTGCTAAAATTTCTACAAGCACGATCGCCATCGGTGCAAGAAATGAGAAAAGAAAAATCAGAAAATCTTCAAAACATTTGCAATGGTGCTTGGGTAGGGAAAGTGGTGTGTTGTGCACCCCCTACCGACCATACTTACCGTAACTACTGAACCACCGTTTTTACTTTTGCATTTCAAGTTTGGAAGATCGTCAGATGTATCAAGTTTTCAAACATTTCGAAAGTATCGGAGCATAGTTCGTACACTCGTGTCGAATAAGGTTCGTCGAAAACTACTTTTTAAGCATGTTAGTGAACAGGAATAATACACTGCACTACTCTTTTTGTCCACAATAAAACAATTATATTTATACCCTTCAAGCGGTTAGCGCGTCTATCAGAAAGTACTCTGTGGCGTGTTTTCCATTTTTCAGTCCTTGTAGTACTGAACTTGACATAATCGGTGGTTTCATGGTATTTTCATCGCAGGAAACTTAAGGACGGACGCGGACTGCGAAGCGAAGCAGTATTCCATTGAATATCAATAATATTAATCGGGGATCGCACTGATCAGGTAGGACCATAAGAAACCGTAATGATTTGGGGGTGAATTTCCCTGTTTGCGACTTGGAAGATCTCGAAGATAAAACATGGATATACGTACTTGCGCAGTATATGGTAAACAATTAATGGGTCGATACAGAGGACAGGATGATCGCATCATGCTGATCCAGGCGTGAAAATTAATAGAACTGACATTTATTTTCAGACATAAATGTAAGTAATAAGTATCATTATGTAGATTCGAGAAAATTTACTCACAAACAGGTTATGCGGCCTTATGATGATTATTACACCTGATGCAGTGTTGATAACTTGATTGTAATGATTACGAAATGCAACATAGTTCATTGTTTTGTTGGGTTTTCACTTTCCAGTAATTGCTGATTACCAGTCTGTGATTTTTTTTAATCTTTGTATCGCATATAAACTGGTATTTGTATTAACTTTGTAGGACTCGGTGAAAGATGGCAAATCCCTTCTCGGTTCCGCCACCAGGCATTGGCGACGGGCCCAGACAAGACTTGTGGTTAGAAGCAAAAGCTCCCGACGGCAAGGTGAGTACTTCCGCCGAATTAGACTTCCGTCTTTATTGGATACAGATAAAAAATGCCCATATGTTGGTTTGTAGTCGTATTTTTATCATTCTGTAACGCGGGAAACAGCATGGTCTTTACCTCCGGGAGTACAGCTGATGAAGCCTCCGGGCACAGTAACTCCTGCTGCTGCATCGGCGGACACAAGTGGAGGAGCACCTGGAGGAGCCGCACAGCTAGGATCAGCAGCCCAGAATGCAGTGGCACAGGCCCAAGCTGCCAGTCAGTACCAGCTTGGAGCACAGCC
>JAQGAU010005524.1:0-10196 GCA_034698045.1 Paramacrobiotus richtersi
TGTCTTTACAGGGAAAACTGGCCGCCACACAGCGAAATGCTATCCGAGCCATATCCGACTACGTATCCATTCCGACCGCCCAGCTGATGGAAAGATACAAAATTTTGCCACTGCCTAAGCGCTGGAAACATCTGGAAGCTGTTTGGCTGTACAAAATCAAACATGCCACCCACTTCCAGTTGCCTGAATATCTTACGGAAATGGTTGTGCTGGAGAAGCCATCGAAACCATACTGCCTCCGCAACAGCGATCGAGCAGTCATAAAGGCACATGCGACAACGAAGATGGGAGATACCACCTTTGCAATGCGGCTGAAGAAAATTCTGGACCAGCTGGAACGGACCGGAGACGGTATTCTCGAATCTTCTTCATTAGCGAGTTTTCGAAATGCACTATACGATGTTACTCTCACTTAGTTATTTTTTTCCTCTTGTTGGAAATCTTTTGTTTCGAGAATGGTGATTGTTCTGAATTCTAATGGTTTACCAGACGTTGTCAGCCAGGTTTAAACTCCCGTGCTACTGATGCCAACTGTAGCAGGAACCGGGTTACCTGCCTTGATGTGCAATAACAATAATAACAATAACAATAACAATAACAGAAGTGGACAGGTTTATAAATCTTACGATTTCGGGTCAATAAACATAACATCAGATTTTCTAATAGAAAGAAAGACGAGCAGGCAAAACTCAGCTTATTCTGTATGTTAAACGAATGCGTGCTTTGGCACTTTGCAGTTTACCAGAATACCCCATGCTCACTAATTTTAGTTCCTGTGCGACGAGGGTTGGTCATACACATGGTCCCCCTGAGCAGCCCGGTTGTAAAGCACGATTTTCTGCATATTGTACCATTAGTGAGTCAATTGTACAGTACGACAGTACGTCATCAGTCCCTTTTCTGTAGAGCGCGACTCGGTCACTATGTCCTTTGCAGAATTACTTGATGTATAAAATACCAAAACTTTTGCATATGTTGTCGCCATCGCTGTATTGCCGCGGGTTTCGAAATGTACAAAATGTTGTAAGCAGACAGTTTGTAAACTTTAATTAAAGCTGCAACGTTTTCGCAAACCAGGAGGCACAAAAGCTGCGGCATCACTGTGAGAACCATCTGTGGAGGTCTCAGTTCTCGATAATGGCTTTACCGTCTCCAATCTCGGAATGCAGAACAACCAATAGTGTAATTACCGTACAATCCAGCGCTTGATGTGCAAAACTCCCGAATAAAGTGGTTCCGGGCGCCTGGAGGTGTTCTGTGGTTTATCTCTTTACGTATATTCATCGTACCTTAGCCTTCTGGAACTGTAAGCACAGGACGCAGTACACTATGCTCAACACACAAATTCCGCTCGGGCTGATCGAATTGCAGCGAAGATCTCGTCGAAGTTGACCAATGGTGGAGCAGTTCTCGGAACCGCCATAACTCTCTATTACGGCAAACGTTTTCGGTGAGCTGTCCAAGCAGATACTAAGTAAGGAAATAGGACGAATGGGAAATGGAAACTATTCGTCCCAATACCTTTTGACGGGATACATCTGTTATGCGGTTAGAGTGCCTCTCACCCAAACTGCACAATAACTTTGCACTTGAGGTGTTGATTACATTCCACACTTGTACATACGCTGGAACTACTTTCGTTTAAGCATATTTTTTTAATTGCAGTTTGCGGTCGGGCTACGCTTCTTCTGGTATATTTTCTATTCCATATTGCGGAAGTTCAACTCACAGATGGTGCATCTTCTGCTGAGATTCTGCTCCTTAAGCAAATCCTCAATGTGTCAGGGAATCAGATGTTCAGGAAGCTGAGCAGCGTATCATGCTAATTATTTTTGACGTCCCATATGTGTCGATCCACGCCCAAGAAGCTGAGTACAGGGTGTGCTGCCAAAAAGTAACACGCCGTATGGCTGTATTATACAATAAACTGCATATTAACTGGTTTGTTCCTATCCGTTCATTCTGCATAAACATTTAGCAAGGAGAGGAATCTGGAATATGAGTAAAATTACGGGAACACCAGGTGACCGAACTGTTTCCCGCGGAAATCCTGTTAATCAGGTAACCTTCCGAAGTGCCATAAATACAGGCTGTTAGATACGTTTTTCGTAGGTCCTGGAAGGCGGGCATAGGATCTGGTCGCAGCGCAGTCAAGCAACGGAACCGGAACATTACCAAATAAGGGTCACAAGGAGCGCGTTCGTCCGTTCCTGATCTTGACACTTTTAACTTGCAGCGTACTAGTGTGTTGGACACCGGATGACGTCTGTCGCCCGTACAATAATAGTGCACAATGAGAACACGTGTTCATTAATACCAGTTACTGGATTATGATTGGTCCACGTATTGCAAGTTTGAAGTTCCAGTTTCATGCACCTGCCGAATGCAAATGCCTGTGGCAATCGTTCGCCAGAATTTAATTTTCTTCCGCATCGCTGAAGCTTGCAGCGCAGCTGGCTGATTTTTTAAATCTGCTCTTCAGAAATGTTTACCAGGAACAAGTTGACCTGCAAGCCAGATGCTATTCGTTAAACCGAAAAATATTTTCCCGATGGTGATCTGTTGTGCTTAGGTCTGTTACAGCCGTGACCACGCTCTGGTACCAGACAATTTACATACGAAAGAAGCCAGTAAACATGGAAAAAGTTGTCTAATTAAACAGCCGCAAGAAAATAAGCGCAATTGCCCTAGTGCAGTATGACACAACACCGCAATGAAGAAAAATAGATTATGTATAGTAAGCACACTTTTTATGCTGCGGAAACGACAGATACAAGCTTCTTAAGATACCATTCCACTTCAAGCGATCCAGTCCTTCGGAGAGGGCTTGTCGTTCATGTACGCTTCTCTAGAAAGTAAAACAGCATTCCACTGTCGAACGCGGCCGACAACGAATATTCCGTACCATACCGGTACTTCGAATAATCTCGCCACACAGAACTTGTAATAAAACTAAGACAATGATCCGATTACATGGAGTTTCTCCGCATCTCGCTGGGTCAACAATCTTCCGCGTCGTTCGGCTCATATTGAAAGCTGGAATGCTCTCGATCGAAAAGGAACCAGGGCATTTCACATATCCTTTGCATCCAGTTTGTACATGACAAAGATACGAGGTTAACTCCTTTAACGGACAAGCAATACTTTCTACATATATTAGATATGCTTGCTCGAAAGGTGCTCAAAGACAGGGCAAAAAGAAGTGGATCTAAGACCCCCTGAAGTGCATAAAGAATGACGCCAATGTTGTGCAACAGCGAGTAATCAGTCACGTCCATGTAGTTCGCCATCGTCCAGTAGACCTGATCCGGTATCCAGCACACCAGTACGCTGCACGTTAAAAGTGTCAAGATGAGAAACGGACGAACGCGCTCACTGTGGCCCTTTTTCGGTAATGTTCCGGCTCTGTTACTTGGCTGCGTTGTACCCGGACCGCTATGCCCGCCTTCCACAATCTATGAAAACCGCATGTAACACTTGTTATATATGACACTTTGAAAGGTTACCTGATTGGCAGGAGTTTCGCGGGAAGCAGTCCCGTCAGCCGGTGTCTCAGTTGTTTTCTTCGCATCAGAAATTCTTCTCCTTGTCAGTTGTTTATACAGGATGAATGGATAAGAGAACACTACGACAAGAATCGGCATATTGAAGACCATCATGTTGACCACCTTTGTGTACGCAAGCTGCTTCCAAAAATTCACATTACACCCAGACTCCTTTATCGGCAGCCGATACAATACTTGGTCCATAATCAGCATCGGCAGGCAAAGGATATGAACATACACCACACTCCCGAAGCACAACAAAGCTGCCACTTTTGTACAGTGTACGTTGCGATACGAAATGGGAAACGCCAGGGCCCAGATGCGATTGATGGTAATCAAAACGTGCATGTGCTGTGGCACGGCGACGAAGATCGAGATCTGGTACAGGTAAAAACCACATGCCACTTCAGACATCCACCAGCGGGAGTAGACCAGGCGAAGGATTTCTAAAGGGTACTCGCACGCCGCGTAAAAGGTGTTGGCAGACAGCAAGCCGATGATGTAGACGCTAAATGCAGTGCGGAGACTGCGTTGGTAGAAAATCAGTGAGAGCATTCCGATGTTGGAAATGAGGTGGAGAATGCACAAGATCGTTCGTCCGATAGCGGCAAAATTCCATTTTATTAGATTCGTATCCGATGTACGATTGCTCGGAAGATCAAAAGCAACGTGGCTGTCGTTCATATTTGTAATTATAAATTCCCGGTAACCTCCACGTTAAGGGAGCGTGCATTTAAGTATTCAGCTCACAGGATTATTGAAAGCGAGTGTTTGCTACCATCTCTATTAGATCTCTGGTTGATATACGGGACAACAGTGTGTTTCGACCTGCACTGGATTGATCAGGTGTGGATCGGCTCAAGAGAGAGAAAACGTTGAAATCAATCAAACTTTATAAGCTTCTTGGCTTTCCATCTGAGTCCTGGTTCTTTGATTTGTTCAAGAGCAAATCTTATCAGACCGAACACCATCTATGAGTGTACGGTACTTCCGCGATTATGGATTAAATACATCATGAGAAATGTCACGTGAGCCGCAAGCCTCCGTTGTCTCATCTCGGGTCAGAACACGAGAAATATTCTGTTCCTTCTAACGATATCTTACAAGCCAAGATTTATTATCGAGTTTAAAGCGCACAGTAGGGCTAAAACATTCTGAATAAGGCGTTACAGTGCACAGGTTTTTTTGTAGCCGTTGGGTGAATTAGAGGCAGCAAGTGAGTACTGGGGCAAGCGCGCCAGATGGCATTTCACGGATGGGATCAACGGAAGCAATTTTTCCGTTCAATATCATCAGCATTATGGCTTCAGATAGGAAGCAACCTCTGCTAGCGCTCAACAACTAATAATAAAAATTATACAGTTTCTGTTCTTTAAACAGAAAATCAAAAATCCAACGAATTTCGCCTTAGTGCTCTTAACAGCCGTACACAGGAGCATACTACAGCACATTCACACAGTACTGAACCAGTTACTGGGAATATTGTCGCAGCTGTAAGAAATTACGCTAGTCTTCGGCGGCGTCGATTTCGTACTTGAAGTTGGAATGCTCTGGCATATTTCCTAACTACACAAGCTTTGTTTCCCTATTAAGTTTATGCGTCAGTGATTCGATGCCTGCCAATGTTATTTATTGTTGTCAGCGTGGTGACTGTAGTCAGACAGAAGTCTTTGGAAATTACTGAATGATAAATTTTGAACCACAACAGGACAGCATAAATAGATTTACCTTTTTCCAGTAAAGTTTACTTTCACGCCATTTCTGACCTATGTGAAACAGTTTTTCGCACTTTATAAGACTCGCAAGCGGCCCCTCCACTTTCAAATATTCTTTTGACGCAGTTACGATGGTGAACGCGGACAATTTTACGCGACCTTTCCGTTAAGTTTATACGTGGCATCGAAAGTACGTAATCCCATATGACGGATCAGCAACACTTTCTGAACATATAACGCTATACATATCCAAAATGCTTGCGCGAAAGGACAGTGCGAAAAGAACTGGATCTAACAAGGGAACCACACGATCTGTCAAATTCCGATCTGCTTCGCTTAATAATAGTAATTAGAGCCCAGTACATTGATAATTTTAAAATATAGTTTGACTGCCTTCGAGATCGAGGAAACAGGAAAAAGGGGAAGGTAAGGAAAGGGAACTCTGCCGCCATTGCAACCGCCTCATGTGCTACCGTAGGCAACTGCACTAGCTTTGCTGCCTTTATTTTATCACTGTTAAGACTGTACTATGCTTCAATGTGTGGTGCTATTCCTTTTTTCTCCAGTCTCCGCGAACTCGAGGGCAGCCAGATTGTATTTTTAAATTATCATAGTACCGAGCACCAATTACTGTAATTAAGTAAAGCAGATCGGAATTTGACAGCTCGTGTCTTTCCCTTGTAAGGAGCCCTGCAGTGCAAAGAGAATCCCGCCAACATTGTGTAACAGAGAGTAATCAGTCACGTCCCTGAAGTTTGTCATGGTGAAGTAGATCTGGACACCTCTGGTCACAAGGAAACGTAGTACATCTAGCAAAACCATTGAACAACGCTGGGTGGCACATGCACACTGACGAATGGCACGTCAATTCGTTTTCTTTTTAGCTGTTCCCGGAGGCACTCGTAGTACTCCTTTACCGTCTTACACTTGCTGTTTTCGAGGCGGGGAATTCCAACTACACAGAAATTTTGATGTGGTTTATGGCTGATGCGGAGCATCGCTGTTAAATCGCTCGCACCTGCTTCTGATGCTGCGCTGGGTACACGAACCGTTTTCGGTTTCCGTTTCACACCACTGCTGGACCGAAATGGCCAGCTTGTCTTGTCTTGTGGGTATACAGTATTCATAGATAAAACTGTTTTTTCTCATTGTGATGGATTATCAATCCCTTTTGGTTCTGAACTGTGCAGCTACATATTTGGCAGATTTCAACACAAACTACAACCACTCTGCGTTTACGAACACGTCGAAATGTTTGAAAGTCAGTCCCCCGCGGGACTCAGAGAAATATCTAAACGTCACATTCCGAGCGAATAAACTAACTTGCAGGCAGTTAAAACAGCAACCCAGCTGATTCTTTTTTTTCCATCATACTAACAGTTGGTCACACGATAGGTTTTTAAAAAAAATAGAATTAGTTTGCGTAAGAAATTAAGGGCCTTAAACAGTATACATTATAGAAACTGGGACGAAATGCAGTGACAATTTACGGCACGCTTGATTGCTGAGCCATGTCAATATCGAGATGTTGAAGATGCTGCAAGGGTGGCTGCCGCGCAGCACATGTATTGCAGACAGCTGTCATTCTACTGTCTACATTCTAAGATTTTAAGAAATACGATCAAGTACCGCTCCCTTCAGTAGGATCATTAGCATGAATTGAAACTAATTGCGTTTCCTCATTTTTACTATCTCATACGATTGCAAGAACCCACATATTCAGTACAGAGAATCCAGGAGGTAAGAGTTAAAACCATGAAGAAGTCAATTCCGTTCATCTGCTAATTCTGTCACGCGTTGCTTGCTGGAGGTGGTGCATATACAACCCTATTCTCTGGCGGTGGATATGGAGCGTACATCTGCGTCGGATATGGTGGAGGTGCTCCGGGAGTAGAGATCGTGACAGTTGGAGCGACTGTATGGTTGTTGTGGGTGAAGGCTACCGTCTGGGCCTCTCTCACTTTCGGACCGCGTTTGCAGCATACCACGCACGCCACGATCCCACCGACAAGGGCGACAAAGCCCGCGCATCCAAAAATGATCCCGGCTATGGCAATACCGCTCAGTCCGTCATCTGTATGAGGAGTATAGGATAGCATTGTTGTTGTTGAACCACGCGTACGCATTGTTGTTGTAAGGAAATCTGACTGATCTGTGCGGGAGAAATGAATAGGGAAGAAAATAAACCCTTTGTGCCTACGCACCGGAGTAGTAAAAGAATTGTGTGTACGCACTGCAGTACTGGACAGACAAGGCCGGATTCAAGGTGTATATGCTGTCAACGTAACTGGACGGACAGTTGACCCGGTCCTCGGTCGTATCGCAGATAAATTCATCGTTGACATAGCCGCTCAGCGCAGTACAGTACGTGCTGTAGTTTGAATATTGTCCTGTTCAACAAAGTACGAAATGAGATCACCTTGCTCCTTTGTACTGTACACGAATACCAGCAATGCGATTTTCTGGTAACCGTAGTATACAGATACATGCACGCAGCTGGAGAGGCATTCTATGATGATGATAATTATTATTATTACAACACATTAGAGCAGACAACCCAGTAGGGACTTCAGATCTGGTCGAACAGAGCTATATAAATCAGGACAGACCAACAGCTTTAAGCATGAATTTGAAGATAAAGGTTTCTAAGAAAAATGAATGCTTGAGAGAAGGCTATGCCAATCGTTTGGCTGTTTGAGCAATATACCATGCCACATTACGCGCAACGGAAAAGTAAAGGAGTAGGAAAGCCGTAAACCTATTTTACAAAGTTTTGTATTGGACGTACAATGAGGGTGCTCCGATTGAGCAGTAAAGCGCTTTAATGCACTGACTTCAGGGAACTGGTTTGGAAAGTCGAAGCTAAGCAGTGTTTCTTCCGTAGACTTCTATGGTATAGGCGATTTCTGTAACTTGATTCCATTTCGCCAACATATGCTCCACTATAGTTCAAAAGATAATGAAAAAATTTAGTTAGTAGTCCCAACTAGTATTTTGAATTGTTGGTGCGAAAGAAAAGAGTTGTGGGCATTTCCAGTTAGCACGGCAGTCTACGAGAAGTCTCTTCAACGGTCTCGTAGGCTTTTATGTTAACTGAAAACGGTCACAACTCTTTCATTTGAAACCAGCTGTTAAAAATAGTAACGGTACTACTAACCAAATTTTGTCTTCTATTGTATCGTCTGAGCTATAGCATGCCCCTTTCCAGAGAAATGGAGCCAAGTTACAGAAATAGCCCACAACATAGAAGTCTACGGGAGAAACACTGCAATGCATCCACTTTGGAACAATAGAGTGCGCAGGTGCGCGTGTGTGGTCTGAATCGGCGCCACTTCAATGAAGTTGGACTAGCTACCAGCTATTGGTACAAAAAGTTTACGCGCAACACTTTCCCCAACGATAATCGCTTACCTTCCATAATTACATAATCAAAATAGACTTCATGAGCCGCGGTTGGTGGATAGAAGCTACTCGGTGTGAACTCGACGGAAATCTCTGGTTGTCTGGCGTAACTTGATAGAAACTGCCTGCAGCTGAAGTGGGATAACTGTACTGCAGTTGCGCAGAATTTCCTCCTGACCACTGCTTTTTCAGTGTTCGCGACACCGATGCGTCGTATATTTGCATTGTTGAACTTACTGGCATGAACGACTTTCTACAAGCATAACAATTTCGCGAATTAATGGAAGCGATAAATCTTTCTTCCTGTTAAAACACGGTAATGGATTGCGCTTTTCCTGTATTCAATTCGGTGCGTACTAGATTTCCATGAATGATTTACCTGATGTTGAAGTACATCGCATAGGTATCACCACATATAACTTCCACAGGAGTATGTTGTTACTTTTACCCGAAAGGCACTACTAGGCATTACGTAGAAGCGAATCGTTCCAGCACTGCCCCGTGAATAGGGGCAGGGCAGGTTGACCGTTCCACCGCAGTAACTTTCCAGGTTCACTGAAAGCGGCAGTATATTCGTCAGCATCGTGAAAGCAGAAAAAAGCACCAGTGTAACGTACATTTATCCGGATAAGTCGCTGTAAATGCTCGAGTGCTGGTAGTGAGAAGGACAATAACTAGGTAAGTGCACTCGCTGTTTGCGGGCACCGCTGGACCGAAGCGAACAGAAAACCTACACAGTTAATTATTAATGGAAACAGTTAATGGAAACAGTTATGGATGTGTGGATCCCCGTCCACAAAGAGTAAAGATTATTCGTACTACTTGGCAGTGGCAGATATATTGCACTGCTTAATATACCTCCCAACTGAAAATAACGCAAGTAGTGTTGACCTATATCACAGTATCATATAAAAACAGACAGTATCAAATACTATCATGTATCTTACATAGCTGCATGTAAATATAGACTAAGTTTGCATTCTTGATTGAACAAGTATACCATTTCCTAAATATACTGAAAAGTACGCCTCCACTTCTGTGTTATTACTGTTACGTGAATTACTAATGTCTTACTAATTCGTACTATGCACCCTTTTTCCCGATCATACTGTGCGATATGTTATGCGCGCACTGATAATGTTCTGCTAGCTGACTTACTCTCTGTCCGTTTGCATGTTCTGATCACTTCTCACTTACCAACTTACCGGCTTGTCCACACTCACTTTCTGCCTATTTACCATTAAAGCTCTATGTACCGCCCCACACGTGTGTTTGTTACCGGCCGCGATCAGTGACCTTCAGGTCATTCCCGTATTTATTGCATTACTACCAAAACTTCCGTAACAAAAGGTCCGACGACTGAGAAACCTGACGGTGATTTACGTCTTGCTCTCCTGTATTTCTTCTAATCATAATGGAGCCGTAAAAGCAACCGACTTGCCGACCAATCGGAACCGACGTTTACCCCGCCAAGCGCAACCGGTGGCTCGTTCCTTACAAGCAACTACCGGCAACAACGGAAACCCATCTCAAC
>JAQGAU010005525.1:0-10193 GCA_034698045.1 Paramacrobiotus richtersi
ATCCAAACTTCTGTGAAACTTTCGTCGTAAATTTACAAACGTGTATCGATCGTTCTGAACCACTTTCAACCGTTGAGGTGTTTGTGGAATTTTGAAATGAGCTATAAAAATAAGCCAGACTCCGGCAAGTCGAGGTTTTGCCAGAAACAGTGCGACTGCATCGGTAGAGCAGTGCCTACTGTAATACCCATACACACGTAAGCTGTGCTGCGCTATAGAGGTCATCCGAGTCGACATGTGTACTGTTTGTGTTACAAATATACAGCAAAGACTGTCGGTTTTGAACTGAGTAAGAGACCTGCGTTTGTTTTGCATTGTTAAAAACGGAACAATGCTATGGTAATTTCCTAAGTGTTCGCATCAATAACAGCAGCATCATCAGCATTTTTGCATCAATACTGAATACTCTGCGGTGCCGTGTCTACAAACAGTCTGTTTCGACCTTTTCAAACTGACCAAAACAGTCCGTAAAGTACAAGTTCGGACGTAACGAAGCACGCATGTGGCCGAAAAATTGTCAACCAAATCAGAAACCCCCGACCCCCAAGGGGGCTAAAAATAAATCAGGAAAGCTAAAAAAAATATTATTTTAAGCGAACGATGAGTTGATATGGCAACAATTTGTACGTACGCTTGTCAGGCACTTCCTCGTGCTGGCGTACTGCTGAACCGAATCACCTGCGCGGAGCCATTTCGCATTTTTAATGGTGTCATATGATGCATCGACAAGACAATCGTTTCCTTTTTCTTCGTTTCTCATGCGCACATCGGACAAATTTAGCCAGTGTATCTCTCTCAGGTATCGTACCTATGTAGGTGTTTGGAAATACAATAGTAATTCTGGAAAACATGTGTATAACACTAGGACAGTTAACTACAACTTACTTTGTATCGATACTTCAAGTAGAGAAGCAAGTGTACAGAAAGAAGTGTCTGTATACTCATTGTTATCAACAAGTTAAGTGTTCTTTCTCACTGCAACTTGTGGCGCGGAATAACATGCAAATCATCCAAAGTTGCCATCAAAAACTATCTTATTGGAAGATTGGGAGTACTATGACGTAATTAAGCACATAGTCATTTCGCGTAACTAAGCACATGTACATCGTCCCTGGGACGCACATGCAAAACGTGGTAAGACCTGTGTAAACCTGGTCTCTCGTCAAGGCTTTCGTTTATTTTGTGAACGTTTTGGAGTGTTTCGTGCGCATCGTCATTCGGCAATTAGCAATCCTAACTTCTAGCTATCTAAAGTAGGAGAAATCTCAAAACGTCCAGATAATGTTCGTTATCAAAATATTCACTTGATTCGCAATTATGGCACAAGAGTAGACAGTTCTTCGCTTCCTCGCACTAAGGCGCTTTCGAACGATAGAAATGGCATTCGTTCTTTTGTTTTATTTTTTTAGTATGAGTTCTAACTGCAGTAGACGTTTTCTGCGCCAGCGGTGTCTTGCAACTTTACCAATAAAGAGTAAAGATAATCTTTCGCCACTGGATCAGTCTGAATACAGACCGTGTAGTGTTCTCTTTGTCGACAACTAGCGACAAAAGAGTTACTTCGAGCGCTGTCACTGCCGAGCAGAATCTAGGTCATCATTCGTTACCATATGGAGAACAGATATTCCCACGGAATTTTTCCATTTCAGATGACATTGTGATTACACTTTATACCTAAGCCGTGATTTTGGCGGAGCTCGTTGTGTCATTTTCTTTCCGTACTTCGACACGCACTGTGTATGTCCATGAGTAAACAAGAGGTATATATCTGTAGGTCCGCGCTATGGTAATTTCCCTGGGAAGGAGTTTGCACGGGGAAACTTCCACCGGTCACCTAAGTTTTCACGAAACAGACATGTTGTTGTTGTCACGAACAGACATCGCCGTCACGGAAGAGAAAAAAAGGCTGGGAAAATATTACGCAACTGTATCAATGCAACGAATATAACTATTATGACTGTTTGACAGAAATGTGTATTATACAGTACCTCGCTGGGAATGTTTAGCGTCTAATGTGTTCACGACTACTACAGATATTTCGGATGATTTCCCATGAGTGAAGCTGTACGGTTGCGTCACGGATTCGAGAAAGCTGTTTGGCGGTTTAATATGGCAGTGGCAGTGACATTATTCAGTAAAATCCTGGGTCGAAATCAAAGTAATCCGAATGATTATCTCTTTACGTGACACGCTGACAGCAACACTTGCGCCCTGCAGACACTGAACTGAATGTACAAGAGTAAACGTTGTTTTGCTTGCAGATGTCATTACGAAATTATGTCGTTTATTAGCAGAAGTGCCAGTGTCAAAACAAGTCCCAATCAAACAGAAATCCACGGACAAAAATACATTACATTAAATGTATTATTGAAAACAGGACACTACTGCGCAACTGCAACCTTGATCCGAGTGCGGAGTGTGGAAACGGAGTGAAAGCACAACAACTGATACAAAACGTACAACTTCATCAGATCTTGTAAGAAGATCGCAGAAAACACAACGGGCGGCAAACAGCAAACGACAGATTTATTATATTCTTTTTGTTTTAATATAGTACGCGTACTTTACTGAGTATAGTTCACAAAACGCGACGGAACGAAATGCCTACCATAATCAGTTCAGTTTAAGGTTCACACGACAGTTGCCAGCTAAGATTTTCATAAGAACTTGCTAAGAATTTGCTAGAAATTGGGCAACTTTTTAAATGCATTTCGCTGAATTGCAGGGATACTTCTAGGGATTTAATTTTGATAGCTAAACAAGGTTTTTTTCGGAAGTGTTTAAAAACAGACCAAGCTAATAGAAAGAAGGAGGCGAGATTGAGACAACAATGACCTTGTGCAGTTCATATCAAATCCGAAACCTCAATCACGCGGGCACAGTAGGAATAATCGACGGTTTCCTCTTCCGCCGGCCACATCCGCTGCACATCCTGACAAACGCCCGCCACACCTCATTCAACGCCAACGTGAACGCAATCGGATCCACCACCGCCTGTAGTGCATAAATGGCTCGCGCCACGGGATAGAACACGGGCGAGAACTGAACATACGGCGCTAGTCCGTAAAACACCATGATCGGCGTCCAACACAGCGCCACACTGATCGTCAGAAAGGTCAGCATGGTGAAGGCGTGGGAGGTCTCCTTGTGGCGGACGATGAGGGAATATGCGCGGGCCCGAGATTTTGCCCCGGGGTGAGCGGTTTCCGCCGCGGGTGCGTTTGCTGACACAGCGTACAGTTGGACAACGTTGGTGGAGGGGTGTTCGTCAGACGATCTGGTGGGTTTCATTTCCGACCGGTTGTTGACTTTGCGTGATGCTTTCCGGAAGTACCAGATGAAGGGATAAGCGCCGACGACAAAGATTTCCGCCAGGTTATAGATTAGCCAGTGTACGGCGCCATGCCAGGCAACCTAGTTTAGCACATGAAATAAGAATTCCGTCCGGCCTAATTTGCCAGAAACAGCCAACAGAAACAAGTCAGCAATGGTCTTTATGACCACATTAAAATGACAATGTAAAGGTGACAGCTGTATTCCCGGTTGACAGTTACAAAAATCAGCAAGCTGTAGCTTGCAGCTGGTATTATTATTAGCTGGTAAGGTCGGGAAGCTGCTGTACATGTAAAGCTTTTCGATTTTCGAAATCTCCAGTGTGAACTCTCAGATCTGATTGACATCTATCGCGTAACCAAACGAAAAAGACATTATGCGTAGTCACTGGGCGAACAAGACGGTATGCGTAGCCACTCGTATACTAGACCGATAAGAAGCACGTCATAGGCAGCAAGGTCTTTCTTTTCGCTAAGTAGCAAACCTCAAGTATTTCATGGTTAAAAGTTTGATTGAAAAAAAGCTAACAAACTGGAATATATTACCTGTTCTGTGATGTTAACCGTACATCCCGCCGACTCCAACGGCAACCGATGCCACATCCCATCCACCACCAACCCTGGCACAATCAGAACATGGACATACACCCATACCCCGATACAAATCCCCACCGCCAACTTCTTGGTATGATGCAGCCTATAATGAATCGGAAAGACAATCGCCCAGATTCGGTTGGCGCTGATAACCACGTGTGAGATCATGGTTCCCCCGCTAACCACATAGCTCCCGTACAAGTACACCGTACATGCAATGTGACCAAAACGCCACTGTCCATACAGCGTGAACAGAACGTCCAGCGGGTTCTGTAAGAGCGCGATGATAATGTTGGCGGCGAAGAGATTGATAACGTAAATGGTAAAGGGGGTCCGTAGGTGGGCGTTACTGTAGAAGACGAAGAGGACTGTGGCGTTGATGATTAGCACCAGGAGGAAGATGATCAACGTGAGAATCGGTACGGTGGTCCATTGAACGCTGACGGTGTTAGGTATTAGTGAGACGTTCATTGCGACAGTTTAACTATTTTTCACTGGTCAGCTGTACCTGAAATACAGCTGCCTAAGTCGATAATGATCAGCAGGTTAAAGTGTCGTTGGTTACCGATATACAGCAAGCAGTTTCCGCAAGTTCGGAATGCTTATCAAGCCTTGGGTATTTTAGGACTAGAACTCGGATCGATCTTTATACAGCCAACGCGTTACTGCGTCATCAGATGCAGTCAAGCGGATTGGCTTGGAGGCGCACTCCCAGAACAATGGTGTTGCATAATTAAACCCAGATCAGCAAAAACGCGCAGATTTTGTAGGTTGCGCCGCTAATTGGTTTAAGAAGATGATTAATCGAGAGGAAAGTGGACAATCCCAGGGTAATACCATCATTAACGCTTGACACCTGAGTGATGGTTTTTTACGCGGAAAACCAATTAAGGAGTCATTACTGGATGTAAAGAAGGATCAACGAGATTATCGGTATGATTTTGCATAGGTTAACATCGCCGTTCGCGGCACACACGTGAGATACTTAAAACGGATTAGCCGCGGACGCGAGAATCCGTTTAATCAAATTTTACTGCTGGATTCTCCATGCATTGTTCAAAAAGTATTTGTCTGCTGATTTGCGATATTGAAAGCAACCGAGACAGACTTTGTTCTATTGTACGAAAGCGAGTAACTTACGTCATAAAATCAGCAAGCTTGTTGCATTTTGTACGCACTATCAGAGGCATGTTTATTTTCCATGGGAGACTTTCCACGGAAAAACTTGCGTGGCAGAGCGCTATTACAACATGAAAATTTGTTATGTCCGTTTCAGCATACGCGGTTCGTGACTTATTATTCCTGCTTTGCGCTGCAGTAATCGCATGACAGTCTTTACTTCGTTGTATTATTTAGTGTCAGTGAAAGATAGTAACATTACATCTGGCACGCCGGAGTACTCCTATACCTGGTGAACATAAACACGAGTAACTTACAGGTCTGAACGAAAAGTGTACAAACTGCCCACGTAAAAGAACGGTGCACAAATAATGCTAATTTTTTCCTATCATAGTAAAAAAAATGCGGCGCGGAGTGTTCAGCGCCTGTGAAAAAAGCATTGACGTGCCTAATTTAACACGCCATAGAACGTCAAGAAGTTGCACGTGACGTGCGTGTGCACCACTTGAAAACCAGCGCAAAGTGTAGGTGGTACCGGTGTCTCAGACAGCAGCGATAAATACAGTTTTGTTTAATTAATAACTGACTTAACTGCGCGACAGTCCCAGTATTACCACGTCGAAGGCATCGAAACATAGGCAGTTATTGGTTTTCCCACAGGTTGGCTCTGGTCCGTAAAATGCAAGAAAACTGTTACGAATACAAGACATAGTGGAAATTATACAATGTGTAATGAAAGGGGTGTACAATCATTTTTCACCATTCAGACGCAAGTTTTTAGAGGGACCTTCCGCTAAGCGGGGAAGGTACTGCACCCTGTCCGGGATATAATCTAGCAATGCCAGCAGTTTTTTGTCGGACCAAAGGCTAGAATGCTTTCCGGCAACAGGCAGCTCTATCAACAGATGCAGGTTGTGGAAGCGTAGAAAACAAATCTTTCAGGAAGTTCAGAACCATTACGCGATGTTTACCGGCTATGAAATAAAATGCAGTGAATCACTACAGAAGAATTCTTTCAAGCGAAACTAAGGCGGCTTTCGGGTATGGTTTTCTGTGGTCAAAGGTCAACGGTCCAATTGTGGCCCACCAACACATGAATGCGAAAGCGATCAGAGGGCACATCACCCGACCGTCGCGATATCCTTGGAGAAAGCTTTGACACAAACCGGTGTACCAAAACTAGACAGTATCGTTTCTGTTGATTATAGCGAAACTTGCACCAAACATGTAGACAAACATGAGAGCGACTGTGACCCAGAACCAGCCCACCTACCCATGTGTGAGTAATCAGAGTGTACTCTCAAATTAATGTCAAAAATGGATTTGAAACGTTTGGAAAATCCGTTTTAAAATTTCTCAATTAACTCCGGAAGGCCGCGCTGATTTTGCTTTTTGTGACCATCTGTATGTTCCGTACAGTTTCAGAAAACACCGGTTTGTAAGAAGCTTTTGTACACCGGTTTGTGTTTAACTTTTCTGAAGACTGCGGAACAGCTTCGTGCTGGCCCCCCCTCACAATTCGTTTTCCTAATTCTTCCGTGAACATTGGACCTTTGACAACCAAAAGGGATACCGCATCCTGCTTTATCGATTAAGACTGCGCACATGAATAAGTCTCAAAAGGACACGTTAACACTAAAGGCCAGCCGCCCAAAACCGCATTGTCATTTACCGAATCACAAAAATTTTTACGACATAAGCCACAATTTCTACTTAGCGGGGCACTTGCTAACTCCGACTACGACAACGGGACATTGTCTTCAAGTTCAATAATCAGTTCAACAGCAGCTAGAGTCAGTCTGTCTAACAACTCTCGTTAGCTCGTTGTTAGCTGTCGTTTTATTCTGCAGCAGGGGTTGTGTCCTCAAGAGGAACTTCGGCAGTGGCGTCAACAACCGGAGCGGGCTCTGCGACAATGGTGGGGGCAGCAGCGCCGCCACCGGTCAGTTTGCGGACGACATCGTCAAGGAGAGGCACGTTGGCGCCCTGGTAGAGGCGGCTGTTTGAGTAATCGTAGAGAGCGGCGGCCTTGCTGCAGTCCACGTCGAAGAACCAGCTGCAGGTCAGCGTGATCTGGTTGAAGACGCTCATGTTGGGGCACAGGTACGAGGTCTGGTTGCCGTTGATGTCGCATCGGTGGAAAACTGCAAGGGACACATCATTAGAGTTCCGAATCATCTTTTGCCCTCATTTCAGACGGAATTACGGTTCAGTTCGGCCGTATGTTGAAGCAAAGATGTTCTTATAATTACCTTGGCAGCGGGCTTCCGAGTTGGTGTCGGCGTAGAATCCAGGTTGGTGGGTGCTGCTGCAGTCAAAGTTAGTCTGCGGAATGGCTACTAGATTGGGATAGTCCTGGCCAGCACGTGCGGTTGCGATCAGGTTGTACTGGTCAGGAACGGACAGTCTGCTGCGCCCACGTAGTTGGTCCAAAG
Organism: Paramacrobiotus richtersi; assembly: GCA_034698045.1. NCBI lineage: Eukaryota > Metazoa > Tardigrada > Eutardigrada > Parachela > Macrobiotidae > Paramacrobiotus > Paramacrobiotus richtersi. The sequence continues at coordinate 7,481 of JAQGAU010005525.1, forward strand.
CCGCGAACGGCAGCGGGTTCTGGGTTTTCACAGCGCGCTTTACCTGTAAACGGAGACGTGGATCACCACTTTTAGATACTACAGTGTTCGAATCCGTAATGCGAGAACGATTTTATTGCAACCAGGACAATTTTAATAATCATAGTCAAATCAGTGTGGGTTTCGCTCACCTTAAGGCTGGCTGATGAGGCAACAGCGACTACCGCGAGCAGCACAAGGACAGACTTCATGGTGAATTGTTGAGGAACCGAGATGGTTATATTTTTAAAGCGTTATTTTTTTGCGCAGGAAACTGACGAATAATTGTCGTAAGTTGTGACAGTTTTATACTAGCGACATTGCATTTGCCTTGCGGTCTGCAGACGATGGTCGAAGGGGGTACGGACGTTCAGTTACAGCTTCGAAGTAAGAGCAGCCGGCATGCCTAATATCTTGCATAATTCGGCAATTAAAATGCAATTAACGATCTTTAATTAAGCCATTATGTAGAGCTCGGTGCTACATAGACCTCGTAAAAGTTCCCGAGCATTAGAATGTTCGTTCACCTTCGGCCGGTGCTAGACTTGTCTGTCCGATTTTCAGGTAAAGGCGTCTGATTTGCCAATTGCCTGACTGAATGTTATGCAGTTCGTACTTCCGAGTTCCGCTATGTGTGAATACTCGGTTACAGACGATCATTGTCCTTGGATTTCTCACCTGTATAAAGTTGCAGAATTTTGGGTACAGTGTACATGTTTTGTATTCGTACAATCATCGGGTCAACAAAGTTAAGCAGTATTAAAGGTCAGAACCCAGTAGTTTTTCTTCCGTTCGGTACATTAAAACGTGATTTTTTGTTCAAGTTTATTTTATCAATCGAGTTAGTTTCAGAAGCAACACCAGTGGTAATGCAGTCAAAAAATCATTGCAGAAAAAGACGATCAGCATAAGAATCGGTACGGTAGTCCATTCGATGCCGACTGTGTTAGATATTAGTCAGACGCTCATTGCGAATGTTCCACAGTGGAACTTCCACTCATTTCACTGGTGAATTGTGACCTTAAATAATGCTCGTGAGATAGGCGATTATCAGCAGGAGAAAGTTTCCGATGATTATCGTCATCCAGCAGGTAATTTCCGCAGAAATTAAAACGCATTGCGGATACATCTTGGGACAGCTGACGTGATACTGCGTCACCAAATGCAGTCAAGCGGATTAGCTTGCAGACGCATTCACAGAACAATGTTGCTGCATAATTAATCCCAGATTTACAAAAACGCGCAGATTTGTTGTCCGCGAGTGCGCTGCTAATTGGTTTTATAAGATGATTAATCAAGAAGAAAGCGGACAACCTCGGCGTAATACCAGCGTTAACGTTTCTCACCGGAATGGGGATTTTTTTACGCGGAAACCATTAAAGTATCATTAAGAAGAGGACGTTAAAACTGGATCAAGGAGATCAGGGAGATTATCAGAATGATTTTACATAAGTTGATGTCGACGGCCGCGCCACACACATGAGATAATCATAAAGCTGTGATTCACAACGGCTTAGATGCGGACTGGAGAATTCGTTTAATCAAGTTTGACTGGGTTTTATCAAATTATTTACTGCACACTGTTCCATTTTCACTCCAAAAGTAAAATCATGCTTTTACTGGTTTACGATATTGAACGTGACCGATGCAGATTTAGTTCTGCTGCACAAAAGCGAGTGACTTGCGTCATGCAATCAGAAGCTTGCTGCAGTTGATGCACACTTTCAGAAACATGTTTAGTTTCCATGGGAGACTATCCATGGAAAAATCTGCGCGGCAGAGCGCTATTTTATCTGTATAGCAGATCAAAGTTAATTTGCAATATCTGCCTCAGACTCTCAGTAATACACGGGATGCCTGACTTTCATGCTTTCTTGTTTTGCGGGATGCGTAGTCGTTGTATTACTGTCATTGAAATGATACTAACGTTACAAACTATCACACGTGAGTACTTGTAAACGGTAACATAAACACGCGTACGAGTAACCTGACCGGTCTAAACAAAATGTGTTAAAACTGCCCACATTCAGGAAAAGTGCAGAAATGATGGTTGTCATCTTTTCCTTTACGCAGTAAAATACATGCTGCGCGGAGTGTTCATGCAGTACCTGCGGAGAAAACATTAATGTACCTGATAACACGCCATAGAACGCGGCCAGTTCTTGTGGTGCCTGAAGATAGTTCAAAAACAAACCGGTGTACCAAAAGTCTCTCTTCTTTTGTAACTTACAAGAAAGGGAGATAGACAATCATGTGAACCGAAACGAACCCACTAAATCTACCTATTCTAGAATTCCACAAAAACGCCGGAAAATTGATTTTGACTGTATCTTTATGTTCGTGCAAGTTGGAAGAACCTGATCGAAGCGGGACTTTTGCAAGCCGGTTTGTGTTTAACTTTGTCCAGAGATTGCGCAATGGCCGGACGCTGCGCATATAGTTCGTTTTCCCATTCCTGTTTGTGTACTGGACCTTTTGCCATAGAGATGAATACTCTTTTATCGATTCAGACAACGCGCAAGAAAAATTGAAAAATCTTGGATCATGTTGAGACTTAAGGTCAGCCGCTTAAACAGCGCATTTACGGTCTACTGGTTCACAAAAAAGTTCACGCCATGAGCCACGATTTCTGCTGGCTAGCAACGACTACGACAACGGAGCATTATCATCTAGATCAGTCACCAGGTTAACAGGA
>JAQGAU010005526.1:0-10193 GCA_034698045.1 Paramacrobiotus richtersi
TCGCTGGATTTTTCGACGGCAGCTTGCTTCGCACTACAGCTAGCAAACGGAGTAGCGTATTTGCACGCGAATAAATTCGTGCACGGTGACCTAAAACCCAGCAATATCCTAATGAAGCATAAAGAAAACAGCCATTCCACGTTGCTAATTGGAGATCTGGACGATTTAACTGTGATGCATCAAAGTGTTACCACTTCCCGTGACATAACTTCGCTTCGTGGAACGTTACTATATATGTCTCCAGAGATGCTTGAAAAGTTTGTACATGGAGTATCCGAAGAAAGCATTGGTCGCAAGACAGATATTTGGAGTTTGGGGTGTGTTGTTGTCGAACTGGCAAATTTCTCCTGTGGGCGCAATGGCAAATGGCTTTGCAACCCAAGAACAGGAGAACCCACTCAGATTGCCGACTCTACAACGGCCTACCACGTGCTGGAACTGATTGATGCTGGCTGGGTACCTTTTACTGACAGTTCAGTTTCGCCGGCGTTTTCCGAATGCATTGCGGAATGTCTGTGTACAATAAGAAAAAGTAGGATACCCGCGACTCAGTTTAGTGAAAACCTCAGAGCACTTCAAAACTGCACGACTTCCTCTGGAGACGCGTTAGTTTCTTCGGACTGCCACTGCATGATCCACAAGTCCACTGAAGTGCAAATATTGGACAGAAAATTTGAGGACGACGGAAGTGACGATGATGTGTGGGAAAGTAACGGGACGTGTTTGTACGATGCGTTAAGAAAATTGCATTGTCCTGATTCTGCTTGGGATAACGGTACGACCGCCTATCGCTTGTGCATGGCTGTGAGTGAACCAAGCGAATGTCGTCTTACTGAAGAATCACTGCGGGCGCTGATTAAGGATGACAGCTATGTGGATACCCTACCTGCAGCGAACTCGATATCACGATCCAGCAGATTCATCAAACGACTTGCCTCTCTGCAGCATGCGAATTTGTTTCCACGTCAGGAAAGAAGTTTAAGCGACGAGGATGAACCGTATAGCAGCGTACAAGGTAGCACTGCATCTGAGTTCACAGAACGTATGTGGGGTTAATGTTAGGTGACGCTCATGCCTCGAGACTGCCTCACAGTTTTCCGGTTGGATCTTTCGGCACAACATTTCGGAACTCAACAAAACATAACAGCGCCGAAAGATCCAAACGCCGAAACGTAGCGTGCACCGAACCGTTACGCGCCAAAACGAAGTGTCACGATTTAAACCACCCTGCACGCAAAGCATTAGTCCACTGAATAATATACAGTATGACGATGACCAGTTCTACAAATAGATTAGTGGTGGTAGTAATCATGCGAAAGCAGAGTTCCTTGGTAACAGCCGCTGAGTGAAATGAACTGATCTTGTATACACTGCTCAGCGGCATTAACTATGCAATGTTCAGGAATACCAGAGTCTTCTTGCAGGAGAAAGCCTTGCTTGCTTCTTGGACCGTCAACGGCAAAACAGGACATGTCTGACTACAGCTGTGCTTGTCAGCATTGCAGCCCAACTTGCTGACGGACTACGGTTTTTGCACAAGAATGGCATTGTCTGCGGCTTTCTAAATCCTGGCAGCATTTGCATAACCACCACCGGAAACGCACACTGTGCTGTGGCAATCGATGTGTGGGAAAACTACGAGCATCGGTGCGATTTAGAATACAGATACCAAGAGGATGGATTCCAGGAATTTCCCATGGAAGAAGGATGGTTCCACAGAGCTCCAGAACTGATACGGACTGACCATAGCCGCGTAACGGCGGTTGGTTATAAGGCGGACGTATGGAGCCTTGGTGTTATTATTCTGCAGTGTGCCAGTTATAATATTGGCTTGTACGAGCAATGGATGCATAATGAAATCACTCAGGAGCGTCGAAATTTTCCTCGAAATTACTACGATATATTGGCGGATTTAAAGCATAACTTCAGGCCATACATCCATCAGACCATCCCAAAGTCTCTCGCAGCTTGTGTTCGAGACTCTTGCTCTTTAAAGCCATGCTTTCGAGTGTCGGCAGAGGAAATGTTTAGTGGACTAACCGATTCTGGTCAGCAAGCGCAGGGTAGTACAGATGCTGAACCAGTTGAACTCAAATCGATGGATCCGAATTCTACATTAGTTACCCGCAGCGCAGGAACCGGGGAAGGCGACCCTTCCGCATTATGGTTCAATAACCTGTCAACGGATGACAACAGCGGCAGTCGACGAAGCAATCAGAAAAAAGTCATTGTTCTAGTTTCCATCGAGAACGAACCTTATTACGAGCATCTTCGTGATCCAGTAACCGCTTACATGTTCGATCCCTCTACAGCTACTTCACGGCCGTTACAAACAGTGAAAACGTCTGACTGGAGTCGAAATAATGGAGAACTTCCAAATTCTTCATAACAACATTATATGCCATATCAGAGACAGAAGTCCGAATGTTGAAACTGTTGCATGGAATGTGCTGGGGAACACATGGCGCCACCTCTGCTATTCCACTTTCTTGGCTAACTATGATGGGCATTCTTCAGTCGCTGTAAATAACAACGTGTATTTTTGGTGCTCTGAAGACGAGTACGCACCTCTACACGAACTAAATCTGCTGAATGGAAGTATTCAGCCTCTTTGGAGAAATACTGGGTAAGCGAATGCAGAATTATGTTGCGTAACTTTTTTGCTGTAAAGTTCGTCACACTTTAAAAAATTATTACCTGACTGCTCACCAGCAGGTGTTCCTTTCCAGATCTATGCTTCCTGGACACGCTAGTGTAAACATATATCTGTGCATACGAGGCTGCTTTCCCTGTGCACGCAATAAAAATATCTGATCGACAGAAGCGAAGCGAAGGTCCTCTATACTCAGCTCAAGTGTATCTCAATTTCTGTTTGTCATTCCGTCAGTCGGTCACTATTATTATTTATTTTTAATATTTATTATTAATAATAAATAATAGTATAAATTTATTAAATTATTAAATCGTGCGCGTATTATAGAAATGTCTTCGCTTCGGTCACCCAGTGTCCGCTACGAGCAAGTGCACTTTACTAATAATTAATATAATGGTTCTTTGAAAGTTGGACTGTTCTTCGCCTGTTAATGTCTGTTTATGCATATGCCCTTCCGGCTGAGAATGACAAAACAAACTCTCTGATTGAACTCTCTATAGTCGCAGTTGGTAGCAGTTGATTCACATCACCACACTGGTTTCCTGCTACAGCGACACGGTATGTCACTTGCGTTCGGTCGTTGCAGGTGTCACGGAGATGCAAAGCTCGTTGTATTTGGTAACAAGGTTATCTGCTGTGCCAACAGCTACCCTGGGAAATGGATCGTTTGTTTCGATACCAAAAGGCGTGAATGGGAGTCCTTTCCGGAAATGCCGGAGGCCAGGAGAGAGTATGGTGTCGTGCAGGATGGAAAAAGCGTGTTTATTATAGGTGGACGGCGGACTGATGAAAACACAGCCACTGGACTGCGCGAAATAAAATCGCAGTTGTGCTTTAAGATGAACGTGGCGACTCGCTGTTGGGAGAGGATTGGCGATCTTACAGTGCCTAGAACGGACCATCATGCGGTGGTTTTCAACGGCCAGATTTTTGTCATCCCCAAGTAGCAGTGTGGAAGGAACGCACCACATGGCTTCCTTGGGTCGGAAGTGGAGACATTTGACCCTGAGCGCAATGCATGGACCGCTGTGCAATTTGTTCCTGAAAACAAACGTGCCGGTGAATTTTACTATACCACTAAATCGTACACTACTTGTTTTTCCGTGGAGAACCGAGTTTCCCATGAGTACCTAACAGCACGGGTTACTGATCATGAAAGTGCCGAGTAATGTCCATTGTGGTGCAGCTGGAACTCCAGCAAACTGAATGGATAGTCTGTACGCATCCCTCGACCGCATCTACTATGCTGGTGTTACCAAGCGGAACCACTCGTAAACTGGCTTGGACGAGTTTGCGCTTTGTAGCCTGGCCGGTCTTCACAACAGTAAACTCTGCAATTTTATCAAAAGCGTCCTCCATTGTTGATGCTGTACGATTAGGCTTAATAAACAATAATATGCATACAATGTGCACGCTGCTTATTTAATCACACCACAACTAGGCTTATCGGTTTAGTTAACAAGCTGTAGAAAAATTACGCCTCAGTGTTTACAAAATGGACAACTGTATCGTATTTATTGAAATTTCGGGTGTTCTTCCGATTTTGGTCAGGCCGGTTTTAATAATCAACCAATCTTTTTATGAATGTGCCAAAACCGCAGAGTGGAAATGAAATTAACACGTAATGCGAGCATGCCGTCAAAACGTACAACTCTTACCGATTTACAACGTCCAAGTAAAATAAAAAGAGTAAACTTGGTTGCTTTTACTGTTCTGCGTTGTTTTCCCAATCTGGATGCTCCAAGCGTCGACTTGTGTTGTTTCCCACGGCTTTCTTTCGAAAGAAATTAGCCTATAGAATCATTCTTTTCAGCGATGGACAGCGACAGGTATAGGGTCGCAAGAGTAGGGACAGCAGAACGTATTTCCGGGAAGTTTCTGACCCTTCTGTTGGCTACCGCGCCATCCAAATGTTTCTTTTCGGTATACATGTTACATGTAAAATTACTGTAAATCTGAGCGTCCCACTAAACCTCAACGAGACAACTGATGCACTACATCCCACAAATATCAGACAGTTAACTTAGTTTGTGTCCTCAGTCTGCTGTGTACTCCCGAGCACGCCGTCCCAAATTGTGGAGTATTGTCAACAAGGGCTTTTTTATCAGCGGCATGCACCTGGCCGCACGTTTAACTTCTGGTGCGGGCAAAGTTATGGAACTGGTTAACTTTCTGGCGATTGTTTGGCCGCAGTCATTCCGCTGTTTTACAGAACAGATTGATGAAGAAGAAGATATATTGAAGGACCGTTTGGAAATAGGGTACTATGTAAGTTTGTTAATGACCTCTCTAGCATTTTATTACTTTATGAAATCGCAAAGTAATAGAACATAGCTAGCGCAACAGACAACTACTGCAATCAAAAGCAGTAAATTTATAACTACCGCAGAGTAACTCATGGTTGGTAGTCTCAACGAGTCCATCATTGAGGTCGTGTTATAGTCTTAATGTGGAGACTCGTTCCAGGGAGCCGATTTGTGACCTTCTTAATCACAGATCTGTTTGCAGCGCGGCTGCTTGCAATAACCAGAATTTTGTATTTTGAGGCTTCAGATCTGGTATCAGCAAAAATCATGATCCAGCTTATTCCGTGGTAGAGACCTTCGACCCGAAGCGCAATGTATGGACTGCAGTAAAAATTCTGGGCAACGAATATCTTTCTTCAGACGATTATGTTTGTTTCTCCATGCACGACAGAGTTGCTGATGAGTACCTCAATGTACGAACAGTCGATCAAAAAGTGCTTTTTCTGTGGCTTTTTCTTTCTTGAATTTTCAAGGCATTTATTTTTAGCATAGTGGGTTACTCGCAGAGTTGTATATACGCTCCATGCGGCAATTACAAAGCGCACAAAGTGTACAACGCGTATTTATAAACAACAGCTTATCACAGATCAGACACCCGTCGTATTCGACTTTTGTCTACCGGTAACGGACATAACATCAAACCAATCAACCAAAGAACAATTTTCACGGAGTTATGCAATGTAAGAGTACGGCCCATCCGTCAGAGAACTACACAGCATTATCTGACTGTTTGGATCGCGTTGACCCGGCTGAGGGACCGTCGCTGCGGCCCCTTTCGTCCCATTCCCCTCTAAATGGCCGCCGGTAGCCTCAACTGCGTTTCCTAACGGACGGACCAACGGATACTTCTCTTCTTCCCCCGGAGTGGGCGTGTACTCCATTCCGGGATCGAACTGCTGTAGGACGAATACTTTATCGGAGGGGTACATTTTGAAGTCATCCTGGGGGTTCGTGATGACGTAACGTTTGGAGGAGGGCGTGCCGCTCTCGTTGAGGTCACGCATGCGCGAGATGCCGATACACAGCATACCGTATGAACGGATGGCTTCCACGAAGAGTTCTCCGTACGTTGCGCTCTGCGAAAAGCAGCGTTACTGAAGGGTACATACGTTCATGTACAAGTCATCATGTTACAGTCCCAAACTTACGGAAGCTTTACTGACCAAAAACTGAGTTTACCACGTTGTATTGCTAGCAGGTACAGTACTCTACATACCCCATATTTGGCAAATGGTCCCACAGTAATGGCTACTTGGTTGACCTGGCACCGGTCACGGTTGGTCTGGGTTTGAGCCGTACTGTATCCGCCAATCAACCCGGCACCTTCTGCTAATATAAGCTCAAGCTCGGGTGTTGCGCCGCCGGTGATCATGGTACGGATTAGGGTTAAGGCATTCGGATTAAAATACGTCTGCAACGAGCCACTTGTCATATACTTATAGTTCCGCCTTCATTGTGGCAAAAGAAAGCCTACTGTGCTCATTAAGGAATCCAATACGCTGACGGCAAAAGCCGTCCCGCAGGCGAATGGTTGCGTCATGTACAGTTCCGTATCCGGATCGTCGTCATCGTCCTGATCTAGGAACTGCACATTGGAATCATTAACTGCAAACAATACAGGTTATTCTTCCGCTTATTAATCTCATCATCGTAAAAAACTGTTCCTACCAAGTTCGGTAATCATGGGCACATTGGACCCGTACACGGACCCTCTCCTCTGCAGCGTCATCAGCCGTCCATTGGGGAAATCCGATCCGTCGGCTGCTTGTGAAAGATGGACATTGTAACCTACATGTAAATGTCAAGATGCAGATTAGCGCGACAAGGCAAAACATACCGGTTCGGGGGTTAAGAACACCTATAAAGTGCAAATGACAGGCGGTTAGTTTGAGCTAAGGGCCACCCACATGCCGGTTAATAGCCGTCGTATGCGTTACCGATAGTCTCTTCGAACTGCATCGCTTTGATGTTTAGCGAGGCAAGAATGGCCTCCTTATCGGCCAACGTGGGATCATCGTTGCTGGGGATCTTGGCGGAGAGGATGCAGCACATGTCACAAAGGTTGACGTTGACGGCCCGGAGGTCAGCGCGACTTAACGGCGTTCCCTGTGAAAAAATGCAAAGTAAGGAACGATTCATTATTTTTCCGTATCTGCACATGTTTAGTTTCCCTGATAAAGCTTACAGCTGTCGTTAATCAATCTGAGTTTGTGTAGTTACGTTGGTAATGTACTCGCCTTAACAACTGGCGTCGTAAGAAAATGATGCCTAGGTGCGCAGCACGCTAATAAAACTTAGGGGAACGTACGTTAAGAATCGTGATTTTCGGCAGATTCTGTAAACTCCTCCACTCCCTTCTTATGTACTCGGCATTCCCGACAATCACCACATGCTTCAGTTCATGGTAGTGGAAATTACTGGCACGAAGTGGCATAATCAGATTCCGCAGCCCGACCAACGGTGAATCGGGATCTGCGAAGAGGCAGACCACAAGATGGCCGTGAAGGACGTTCATCGCCGCTTGATGCCGATCCTGTAACGCTACTTCTTTACAACGATCTATGTTATAACATTTGATGATTATACCAGTATGACGTCCTCCATCGGACGCGCCGGACACCAGTGGAACATGCCGGTAGAATCATAGCGGATCTGCCGGAAATCCGGTCCATGTTCGTCATGGTGGTCGTGGAAATCATTGTGAGCGGGGCTGGATTCGTGGTACGTTGCGTGCACATCGTGGTCGTCGTTGTAACTGCCGCCGTCGGGGCTTGGGCTGATGTGTTTGGCTGGACCGAAATGGGCGTGACGCTGGTTCCTGCAAAACGGGAAGGTGTCAAATCTATGCAAATCATGAACAAAAGCGCATACTTACGGCCCGCGTTCGGTTCGACGCTGCTCTTGATCACCAAGAAGAGATGTCTGGCTTTGAGGACTACAACAAAATGCAGCTGGATTTGGAACTTGTCCATTAAAATGTTGTGATAACGTTACCTCGTTGGCGAGTACCCGTAAAGCTGTCCCTGTTGGTTCTTATTCTTCAGGATCTGCTTCTCTTTGAGTTTATTGAGCGTGGCGAGCAAGGCCGGCTGTGGATGGGCATTCTCTTTGGGGACGGCTGGGGATTCTGCTTTTAGCGTATCTGCAAGGGAAAGGCGTCCTTTGTGCGAAAGATCCACCGGTGAATCGGAGCCTGATTCTGCGCAACTGGATCCGTCCGTTGCTGAGGGTGGTGCAAAAACGGCAACAAGTGAAGCAAAAACGTAAACCACACAACGAAAGCGTTACGTTACGCTGAATCGATATTTGAGCAAAACTACAGCGAAGGGGACCAACGGCAAACAGTCGTTTAAAGCTGAGCAGAGTTGCGAAACACCCAAAACAGTGCAACTTTAAGGGGTGCATTTTGATAAAAGCAAGAAAGATTCTTTGGGTACCGGAAATGCTGGAATGTCGGTTCAGAAGGGAGAACATCACAGCTGCGCAGAATCAGGCTGGATCGCATACGGTATTGCATACGCTTCATACAAAAAACCGGGTTGATGTAAAGGTGACGGGCACATTAACAGTAACCAAGATTATGTATTATATACGTTTTAGAGAAGGTAAGGCACGGGCACGGTGTCGACAGGGTACAGACGGCACAAGCACTGGATAGTACAGTCAAACGAGCTTGTATCAGTCAACGTACTTGCCCGCTGGAGAATCTGTACAGCCTTCACACCCTTCCTAAATAGTGCCACTAGCAACAAGAGAAGAAAACACAGGCGTGAACAGCATTCCAAAAACGGTGCAGCTAGTAATATTGGTGCAGTTAGTAAGTAAACCAGCGTACTGTACGCTTGACTAGTGACTTGAGTATAACAACGAAGATTTGCTATATAAAGTTGTATAAAGGACTGATGCATGGATTAGTCTTTGCGCAATAACTGCATAGCTCGATTAACAGTTATGCACCCGAAGGTTGATGACATCTGACGTAAACAATGTCAAATGACACAGGTACCACGAATACCAAGGCTTAAAGAACATAAAGCATGCACCATTGAAAGTGCATATGATAGCAGTTCGACGTACTTAACTTAATGACTGTTCATACAGCGTATATAAGTGAAGGTCATCAAAAACCGCTAAATTTCGAGTTCGTAATCAAACAGTGTAACCAGAACCAAAGAAACGGCTTCCCGCTGCTATGGAACGACAGATCTACGTTCGAGATTGCGGATCTACCTTATTCGATCGTTAACCACTGACAACACCGATGATACGAACGCACGACTAGGCGGCAACGACCCGGTAAATCCGTTCATTGAAAACGATAATGTACGATGTCATTATCTACTATTTCACTCAGCCCATAATCTCAACACTTACAGTTCTTGCATTTGCATTTTTTGATGAGCGATTCGTCCTTGATGTCATCGTGACACTGTTTGCAGTAAACCCAGGCACTGAAACAATCCACCTTCCAAAACAGTTCAATTGAAAAGGTTTTCCATGTTTTACCGTTTGACTTCATCGGCCGACTGGGCAACAAAGAAGCCCTGCGTGGTGGGCCGGATGATATTGTTCCCTCCTGGATTAATGGCGATATTGATCTCCTGGTTATCGTCTGTTTTCAGGGCGATTGCCAGGAGGAGGAGCTTGAGTTTCATGAAGCAAATTCTATGGAAAAGTAGGATTCAATCAAGGAATTCTTTTACTGTTTCAGAACAACGCGTACTCTGCTGCTTGCGGAAAGGTCATTCCCACGAACGAATTGCTAAGGTTCTCAGTGTACATCTCCATTCCCGTACCGCGTAGGTAGTCGTTCTGCCATTCCGCTAGTTCGGCCGACTGTATAAAACGAAGACTTTAACTGTAGTGTTCACATTTTACGATCGTATTTTGAAATGTCCTTGAACAGCGCTATTCAAATTAATAGAAAAATGTCCGTATAAGCCTATACAGTCTCATTAGCTTTCTCAGCTTCTACCGTTGATACAAGAAAACGAACCAGCTACGCAGATTAACAGCTTTATAAAAGTGACCGTGAAGAAATCACGTTTTTCAAGGGATCAATACTTCCAGATCAATGCTTATCGATTTCCCCACAGAATGTCTTAACGATAAAACAACAAAATCCACAGTGTAAAGGTCTGTGTCTCTCCCTGCCTGTCGCCTACCGATTTATACGAGCGCATGGCAAATAGATTGGCCATCAGCGTGGAGAATCCCGGCGCCAAGCAGCTCTG
>JAQGAU010005527.1:0-10191 GCA_034698045.1 Paramacrobiotus richtersi
TATCATAGGGTTCAAAAAGTAACAACGGAAAATAACACAACAAACAAGCTTGGGCGAATATTTCTCTTTGCGACTCTTACGAGTCAATCAGGATTGGCAGCTGGTTTGGTGAGCCGGTCGGTGTAAGTCATGGCGGTCCGATTGACCCAACGATCTATTTCCAATTTCACCGTCAGTCTCTTTAAAGTTTCCGGGGTTTTTTACCACATTTTTCATTTTGTTCCAACTAATATTTTAATTTGAACAACTGAATCCTGAATCCTTGGCGACGTAATTATTCATCGGTTTTTTGTACTGATTAAACTTGGAGGTTTGAAGTTTCATCATTTATGTGCAAACTTATCAGTCTGCCCGAATCTGGCAAGCCGCAAGTTTATAATATATTTAAATTCTCGTCTACGATCCGCAAAACTTGGTTTTTGGCTTTGCATTGCAAATCCTCGTATTGGCGAAAATGCCCGAATCCATTCCCGATGGAATTTTGTTTAATTTCCGCGTTCCGTACGAAGGATCATTGGTTTCCCTGTTCCGCGCACTGCTGGATTTCATTCCGAAGCAGGCTGAGTTCGTCGAAAAGGTTCGCTGTCGGAAAAGTTTCTGTTTTAATTATTTTTAAATTTTGCCCAGTGTTTTTCATGCGGTAAAATTACTGTGGCATTTGCAGAATGAGGAATATCAGCTGAAAATTGTTAAGTTATTGCACACCGTGAAATTGCGGCCAAAAGTAAAACGGAGAGCCAACATTCCTGCAACCGAGTCCCAAGATCCTGCGGAGAAAAATCTACAGGAAGAACTCCTTCGGGAAAGTTTTTCACGTGTTTTTATGGAACTTCTCAAACTTCGGGTACGAAAAACTGTTGTAATTCGTACAGAATTTGTTTTCCCTGCTCAACACAAATAAGACATGTTCTGATTTTCATGAATGGGAATTCAGTTGTTTGCTTGCTTTAAACTTTAAATTAAATTGCCTGTAATGCAGCTTTTTGAGTTCCTAAAATTAGAAGTTTTATTTTTTCTTGCCTTCATTTTGCATATTTAGTTTGCTTATGATTCTGATCTACGTTTACAACTTTGCTAGGTGGAAACTGACAAGTGGGATAGGTCTTTTGCACCATATTTTCGATTTATCCCATTATTTTATTGAGAAATTAAAATTAACGAATACACCAGTTCGCTTTGTGATTCCACGTTTGGTTGATCGGATTTGTGTCCGCAGTTTACAGTTGTTACTAATAAAGTAGCAAGTCGTTATTGTTGGAAGTAGCAGTCGTTATTGTCTTAAACGTGAATGTTGCAGTATACAGTGCGATTCCCCATTTCACTGGAGAGAAATGGTAGTGTAATGGCTGGTTGACTTCCGAGTTTGTAATACTTCTTGAAGTAGTACGGTAACCGGACTTAGCGACAAAACATGATTTCCGTTAAAGCTTCGGAAAAATCCTAAATTATTCAGTGTTTAGCGTTTGGCTAATTCGTATAGTTGTTTTACTGTTTTTGACGATATCCATGGTTGTTGCTGTCGTGCTGTTCAAAAGAAGCGGCTATTTTCCTAACGCAAACGGAATGTTTCAGCTTTCACGTTCGGTACACGTGAAAATCCTCCTCCACATCCATGATCGCATTATACCAAATCTTTCCCGACCGCTATTATTGGCTGATTACCTCGTCACGACGTTTGCGAAAGGTTAGTCTGTGTGAATTACATTCTGTAGAAGGTACTGCTGTTTTAAGTCATTTCTTTGGTGAAGAAGTTGCTTTTGTTGATTATAGGTGGCCTTCTCAGCATCCTCGCTCTAAACGGCCTCTTTACATTGATTCAGAAATATCATCTGGATTTTCCTCAGTTTTATGAACGATTCTACGTGTTGCTCAGCAGTCAGATTTTGGTAGCCAAATTTCGTGCTCGATTTTTCCATTTGGCGGATTTGTTCATGGGCTCATCGTAAGGGAACCCAATTTTGTTGTATTGTGAAATATAAATTTTGTTGTGATTTATTTAGATATTTACAGTACTTATCTTTTTCACTTAGGCTTAGTTGTTTTTGTGTTTTCTTACTGTTGAGGTTTTTACTTGTTGATGTGATATTCGATAATGCTCTTTCCTGTTTCCTGTACATCTTTGCTTTTTGTTCACATATAATTTCTGTTTCAGACATATTCCAGCGTACACAGTGGCGGCCGTTGCAAAACGAATATCCAGGCTCAGTTTAACAGCACCGGCCGATTCCTTACCTTTATTACTCACATTTACGATGAATTTGATCATTCGACATCCCACTTTAACCGGCATGATACATAAACCGGATGATGCCACCGGTAAGCAATTTATTCGACATTGACTATTGCCGAATAAAGGTATTTTTTATTCGACAACGTTCATGTGCGGAAAGTAAAAATAGCAGTTTTTATACGATTCTTACCATAAACATTACAAACTGCAGTGATAAAATTAATAATTAATTGCATTTAATCAGTTACAGTCAGTGAGAAGATAAGTATTTTTGTTGTCAGATATCGAATCAGATCCATATCTTATGGACGAACCGGACATGCAGAAATGTCGAGCACTGGACAGCTCGCTTTGGGAATTGAAAGTACGGAAGATTATTGCATATTACCGCTTCTTGGCTATAATATTGTTTTGTTACGCGTAGACACTGAAAGAACATTACAATGCGCAAGTGAGGAAACTAGCCGAACATTTAGACCATAAGCTGCCCGAAACTGAGTTCGATGTCAGCGAATACCTCGAACTGGATACCGAAGACGTGAGTTGGAAAAACTGTAACGAATAATCCAGTAGTTGTCGTTTTTGTGGATGTTTTGCTAAATTATCCTGTTTTTAGATGATGGAGGAAATCAAAGAGAAAACGAAAGATACAACACAAGATGAACCTGTTAAGCAGCTGAAAGTCAATTCAAAAGCGATTTCCCTGTTTCCCAAAAATAGTCTGTTTAATTCTGTTTTCGTACTATGATGTCTGTTTGCATTTTGAATCAAGCAAGATGCAGTTGTTGAAAAATAATATCCACAAAATGTTGACCTGATAAAAAAGTGGTTTGCAAAACTTCTTGATCAGTAATACGTTTCTAGTACCATTTACGATCACAATTCTCGGCTGTCCAGAATCTTCTCATCTGAAGCTAAAGATTAGCTTTTATTTTTTTTTAAATTGAACGCTTTCCCAAGACAAACGTTTCACCTGACCGAGTAGCAACGCGATCACCGCACACCCAAATTTGTCCACCAAGATGACAAAAGAAACAAGAACGTTAAAAAATCAGCGTAAAAAACGAAAATAATCAGCCGGAAATCACCTGACATTAAATAAAAACCTAATTCAAGCTGCCGTTCCCCTTGACTCTTCACACCCCATTTGCCTCGGTGCGGAACACAATCCGCGGCTCGCCGGGACACAGCTCCTCCACCAGCTTCGCATCACCGCTTTCGCCGGCATATTTCACTTCTAACTCGCCAATTTCCAGTGTCTGCTTCAAATACTCGGCATTGGCCAGCAATGCCTCCCTCTCATCAAACGGCAATTCCGTCGCCAAAGCTTTCTTTCCTTCTTTCTCGAATTTCGTTTTGATCATCTGCACAAACGGCATTACCTTCTTCATAAACTTGGATACTTCGGCATTGGTTTTCAGATCACTGAGGATGTCCTTGTTATCCGGGAGGACACCGTCTTTCTCAATATATCCCTACGGAAAATAAACTATTGCAATACCAACCATCTCAAGCTTCAAACGAATCACGCTTCTAATCCACCCAGGATCCAAACTGATAATTTACGGCAATTTTGAGACAGACAAAATCTATCGTATGCACTTAAAACATCTTATATATCCAGGAAAAAAAGCCAGTAATTAAAATGTGCCACGAACAACAGAATCCTTGGCGTTACCTGTAACGTCTTCAAAACGGCATTCTGCCATCCAGGATACGTTTTCGCTACCCAAACAGTGGCATGCGTCGGCTTGCCCGGTGCCGGTTTCCCTTTCAGTGAAGTCAGGTAAGTTTTGAGGCGAATCCTAAACTCGTGCAACATATCCACCACGTACTGCGATGCCTGGAGTAATACGGCATCCACTGGCTCAGCCACCGGAAATTGTGCGTGCATGATACTTCCCTCCTGCCCGAGAATCTTCCACAAGTGCTCACAGATATGCGGACAGATGGGGGCCAACATCAGCGTCTGCACCTCCAGAAAGCGCCTAAACACGGTTCAAGGATAATCCTTAGTGCCAGTCTGGCCGGTTTCACGGCTCTTACAATACAGTCACGTTTCCACTAATTTTCAGGGAATAAAACAGTGAAAATTTTAAATATCGAAGTCAGCCTGTAAATTTGAAAAAAAGTAAGCCTCAAAATGGGAATCGATACAATTCTGAAACACAATCTTTCTGCTGAAATGTGATTGCGCGTATGTTAATAATCATTCGGCCAACTGGAATCAATCTGGGATATTTTCGACCAGTTTCCAACAGTGTCATAGGACATACCATAAACGCAAATCAGGAGCTTATCGTAGATCAGTGGCTATTAAGGCCCAGAAATATCCCGAAACACAAGGTCCGATACTAACGATAAATTAAGGCAAGGTAAATTCCTAAGTATTCTGTTCAGTTTTTGAAAAAAACGTATTTTATCATCGCAAGCACATTATTAAATTTTAGACAGATGAAAAAACTCCAAGGCAATGATGCCACATAATTTCAAACTCATTTTAATTTTATTTTCTACCGTCTAACTTTCGTAGCTTCTTGTTAAGCATACCTAAACAGTCCGCGATGCATCCCATTCTGTCCACAAAACTCCCTGTACCGGCTCAAGCATAACTGGAACTCATAGAAGCCCGTCTTCAAAGCTTCCTTAAAGAATGTCTTTTCATAATTCTCTCCCGTCTCCTGAACTTTGAAATTCATCTCATTCTTGAAAGCTCTATCATTGAACGTCAGTTCTCGATCAACCAGGTGAATCTGTCCACTGTCTTTAACATACTCCAACCAGGTGTATAATCTCAAAATACCAGCATCGGCGGTTGATTCGGCGAAATTGGCATCTTCCAGGCCATCTCCCGCGTCAGCCAATGCCAGACGCATCCCATCGGCTGAGAATTTTTCCACGGCTTCCTACATAATATATTGTGTAATTTCCCTAATTAATATAACTGCGTGCAATATCAGTATTTAGATATTTATAACGCATTTCCAGGATTTAAATCATTTAATGCGAATTTTTCGAACCGGTTATCTTTCTATTTGCATGCAAAACAGTGTACTAGTACAGCAGCTGACAAACATATATTTATCAACCTGAAGAGTCAAAAAGTTCCCTGTGGACTTTGACATCTTTTCCGAGTTCAACAGGACATGTCCGTTGGCGCGGATACTCCTGGGCCACTTGCTGGGATCCGTCGGCCACATGGCCACGTGATTGTACAGGAAGTAGGTGAGATGGTTGGGTATGAGATCCTTGCCCGATGCACGCATATCCACACCGTACCAGTGGAGGAACTCTTTCCGCATCGTATCCAAATGATCCTTGGGGATGCCGGATTGTTCTGGATAGGGCGCCTTATCGAAAAAGATGTAATCCCAGACTTCGGGTGCCATTTGTTCTGGTCTAGAAAAATGGAATCGGAGTCATTTAATAAGTCCATAATTAGGCTGCGGCTGCTATTATTAAAAAACTTATAATATCAGGTCAGTATACACCTACTTTGGAGATTGCCCTGTTGATGTACCCTTTCTCATTTTAAATCACCAGTGATTCATTTAAAAACATAAAATTGTAAAGAGACAGGAAAAACATAATTTAGTCGATAATGCAGTCAAATTTACTGTCGAAACCAAGTCATTTAAACTTGAGCGTATACAGATAATCTCATCAAATATTCCCAGGTGCCACTTCACTACGAAATTTCTGAATGCAAGTACTATCTCACCACAAACAAAGCGGCTTAAAAATGGAAGTCCACACAAGCGGACCGAAATCAGTTGTACCTATCCGATTTACTCAAACAACCCAGAACACCTGAACCTTTCAGAAAAAGTACGCAAAAGTCCATGATGATAATAGCGCACGTACCTGATGCCAAGCGGTCCCAACTGTGATCCATCCAGCGATTTCATGAGCAAATGCGCAACGGTATAAAACGCCATATAAATCGTCGAATCGGAAAGAGATTCGATCAGGTATTGTGGATCCCACGGCAATTTCGTCCCTAGTGGAAAACAATAACAGTAAAACCAAACATGCTTCGAGAAGCAGTTTCTGCATACTCACCAAGTCCGTATGAACGTGAGCACGCATGATCATGCAACCAATCCAAAGTGGCCAAAAAGTTGCGCCGCGCATCATCGGAGTAAGTGTCCAACTGGTCCAAACACCGTCTGGCTTCGTTTTTCCATTCCTCATCGCCGTAATCCAAATACCTATTTTGCAACAAACAAAGAAATTAACACAACAAAGAAATCAGACTATGACGTATAAAGCGATTAACCGGAAATACTGATTTCTGGATGATAATGTCATCCAGTTTTAGAAGAGTATCCAAACCATTTCAGCCGAGATACTGTGACAAAACCGGATATTAATGTTGCACGCGCTACCAAGTACCGACTTCCAGGAAGAAATCGAACTCGTTTAAGCGTGCAAAAATGACAGTTGCTGTTACACACAACCAGTAAATTAACACAATCAGTAAAAAAAATCTTGAAAAAAATTTACGGAAAAAATCGTACTAAAAACTAAAATATCACTGAAACAGCGATTAGATACTGCAGATTTAACCTTATCTCCCACTGTATTGTAGACAGCAATTCAATATATAAGAAAAAATCATCATACCACTGATCACAGAGCGCGACAACACACTCATCCCCAGATCGCGAAATGACTTCCTTTTCCGGCTCCATGTAAACAACCGCATCACCACTCTGGACCAATTCCTGCTGAATCAGTTTCTTAACTTCTTGGACTTTCTTTCCTTGATGAGGACCCACAATCAAAGTCTAAAGTGAACACAAAAGACCGTACAATCTGGCAAAAAAGGTCGGAAAGTGTGAAACATACTCCTTCGTAGAATCCCTTGAGGTAGACCTTTTCCTTAGCCTCGGCTAACTTATCCTTATCATTCTGACTCTGAATCTTCAAGAGTTCACAGGCGGTCACAGCGGATAAGTTTCCATATTCTGGCACCTCAATAATCGGTATCTAATGCCAATAACAATTTCTTTACCATTTGATTAGCTGCGCTCTGCATATAACCACAAATGAACTTACCGGCTCATATGGAAGGACCATTTCGTCAGTGATTTTGTACTTAGCACGCATGGGCTGCAAAGAATTTGGAAAGAATCAGATTGATTACGGGAGTAACCAAGTTGTAAGTCTGTTGCTGGCGCTAAAATTCTGCCTTTTGGAAACCAGTTGCAAGTTGTCAAATTGTTTTTACTGACTTTGACTACGTTCACTTTCGTCAAGCATAACTGGGCATGGTGAACGACATAGAACACTGGCAGGCTGGAAAGCCCATGAACGTACGTGAACTGATAACAACCCAATAACTGCCAAGTTCTCTTTCTGAATAATTATACAAACTGCAAATCTTTTTTCAAACAATCCATTAGCTACTAGTACTGACAATACAATCGCTAAATATTTATATAATGCTAGCGATAAAACACAATGACTCGGTTCAATCTTGTTATATTACACCTTCAATTTTAACAGACCCATATTAATGATCCTTATTACCTTCTTGTTCTTGAGGTCCCGTAATGCAGCATAATCGTGTGGAGCATCGGATGGCACACTGGTAACAATGCCGGTTCCTGACAGGCGACAAAAGCATAAGACTATGACGTACAAAGCAATTAACCAGAAATACTAATTTCTGTATGAAAATGTCATCCAGTTTTGTAAGAGTACCCAAACCATTTCAGCCGAAATACTGTGACAAAACCGGATATTAATGTTGCACGCGCTACCAAGTACCGACTTCCAGGAAGAAATTGAACTCGTTTAAGCGTGCGGAAATAACACTTCCTATTGCCTAATCTTACCCTTGTTTCCCTGGACGTCGAACATGGGCAGTACGTAAATGTGCGGGTATGATGTCAATGGGGCGTGTAATTTCAAACCCAGCAAATCCTAAAAAACGGAGGATCAAGAAAACTTTGCACAGCACAATATCATTCCAAAGCTGTTTTTCTGCTTGTTACCATAATACTTCATACAAGTACAGGTATTCATTGTATTTTTTTCAAAAACCAGTTTTTCAAAGCTCCACATTAGAAAATGTCCTCCAGTTTCAAACGAGTACTGAAACTAATATCAGTCAAAGTACTGTGACAAACTGGACGATAATATTGCACGCGCTACCAAGTGACGATACCATTGAGGAGTCGAACTCGTTATGCGTGCCAGAAAACGCTACGAGAGGTAGAGCACAATAACCACTTAATTGTCAGATTTCTGATTATTCGTGCCAATTTTCTGCATGTTTCTAGATATCCCTGTCCTTATTCATCAACATAAAATTAAATTCATTAAATTTGAATATATACTTTTCTGACCTACTAACTTTCGCATAAAATTTTTTAAGATTTCCGAATCCTGGGAACACGATAACGCCCAATAAAACATACCTGTCCTGTTAACGCACTCCCATCTCCCTTGATATCCACCTTCTTGAAAACACCGAAATTCTCCGTCAAATCCTGATACGACATATTCCGCGCGGCTCTCTCTGTGGAGATGAAAACGTCCCCATTCTTCAGCTCATAGGCGATGTACTTGACTTTGTCTTCTGGCTGCACCCAGCAGTTGGTCTGGCCGTACATGGTTTCCGGGCGCATTGTACCCGCCACTAAAAACACCTTCCGTCCCTCAACGTTTCTAAATAAACAACCTCACATTAGATTCCACTGAAAAATAATCACATAACGAAGAAATAAGCGAGCGCTTCATTATCTTACCGCCATTGTTCAGGATACGGTTCCATCACCCGCATTTTGATCAGAGTATACTCTTGTGGTCCAGCTCCCTTAAAACCAAGAAACCATTCAATACTGTAGGTTGTCATGATGATAATAGCGTGAACACGTACTTCACCAGATGCCCGATCATGATCCATACATGGCTGGTTATCCAGAGGTGCATAAATCGTGTAACTAGCGAAAAAGACACAATGCTAAAAGAGATTCAGGATGTCACTACTAGTACTCCTATACTGTATTGCAATTGTGGATAGTTCCGAAATTCTGTAAAATCACGAAAAAAATTACTCTCTATGACATACGCATTAAACAACTAGATCCACAATATCTTCTTAATGTTTTCGGTGTTATTCGAAAAGAAGCAGCACTCAGCCACTGCACTACGACTATTGCCAGCAATTGTAGCGCATTGTTCATAAAGCAGCAGTCACTCCACCCTTTTATTCACGGTTATTGTTCGAGAAATTAATTAGAACAATCCGCATGTACCTCAGTCATACGAAATAATTAAGAAATAAAAACTTACCGTTTACCAAACTGAATCCGTCCACGTTCTTTCAAGCGAATAAACTGCCATCGCACAAAGAAATCATAAAACGGATTGGCATCTGTTGTGATGAACGAACGACGCCAGTCAACCTGCAAATCATTTCCCCTATGAAACAGCGTTTCCGCAGTACGTATACTCGTCACCCATATCTAACTCACTTTCAGTCCCATGCTTTTCAAATCATCCATGGCCAGTGGTGGAAAGTATGTCAGCCAGTAATTTGTGTCCGCGAACTTAGCAATCTCCTCGTCGTCGATTCCCAAAGACTGCATGATGCTCCATTGGAATTTTGCCGTACCCGCTTTGGCCACGGCCTTGCTCTACGAAAGCGCCGATAAATTCAAAATCCCCAAAAACAACCAATCTCACGCAGAAAATCGAATTAATATAACAAAAAAATCGCAGAAATTATGCAACAGGAAGCTGCCTGAATAGCCTACATCTCACCATCTTAAAGTAAATAACGTACACGAATAAAAACTGAAAACAGAACCGAATCAAAACGGAATCAAACAGAATCGAAAGACTAAAGAGATTCTGAATACGCAATTTAATAGGCAAAACCATTGCAATAGAACAGTGCTTGCGCTGGGACCGCTAAATTTGCTCACAAAATTTAAACATTAAAAAAA
>JAQGAU010005528.1:0-10190 GCA_034698045.1 Paramacrobiotus richtersi
AGCTGCAGACTGGCGCTGTACTCGGCCGGCCCGTGCACCGACCCGTACAGGCCCAGGCCCATCACGAAGATCTGCCGGTCCACCGTGAACCTGACACCCAATCACCACATTCATAGACTGACTTATTCGATAATTTTCTAATTTTTCTAATCACGCTTACATTTATTCCAAATTTTCTTCCGGTTTATTTTTGTTTATAGCTGATTTTTTTGGGTTATATTTAAATTTATATTATTACGAAATTATGAAACAATCAAACAAAGCAAATTTCTCCCTTTTCTATCAAGATAAATAATGATCTTAATTACTGTTTATGTTTAATAATTAATTTACCAATGATCGCTATATCAAGCAGTAATTTGCATTAAGCTAACGATTTTAGCTGACAGTTTTAGTACTGAAAATTTTAATAATTTTAATAATTAATTTTGATATATAAAAATAATGTGTAATAATAAATAAATATTAATTTATTATTATTTATAAATAAACATATAAATTTTATAACAAATAAATAAATAAATGTGTTTTTAAATAAATAACTAATAAAAATTCCTATATAAATAAATACTAATTTTGCTGATAATTTTAATAATTATTTAGCAATGGTAGTTTTAGTACAATGAAGAGCTGACTGCACCGATGAATTGTTAGACAAATGCGTGATATTATAAGCAACTGTCTGACCTGATGCGGTCCGCGGTGCCCGAGCGACTGTCCGTCGACTGGAAGCGACTGCACACGTACTCTTTCCCCGCCACACAACTGCGCGGCATACAGATAAACCGTGTATCCGGCTTGGGATTCAGTGTAAAGTACAGGAACATTTGATTGGATTCCTTGTCCGATAGTAATCCGCTCTGCCCAAAGTATCAACGATTATTACTCTATCACAATTCAGATGATCTTCAAGTTAGGAAGTCTTTATTTGTACTTGTATTTGTTTTACGGTTTAATTTATTTTTTATATAATTTTGCTATTGATATTAATCCATCCAGCAAATTTTTTATTGTTTAACTCTGTTTAATGTTTCTTTATTTACTCGGTTCTTTTCGTTATTTATGTGAATTTATTCTGATTTTAATCTTTTCAATATTCTTTATTTACTACCGTCTGTACTGTTCGTTTATTTATTCCGAATTTTATCCGTTTGAATTTCCTCATTTATTTTAGTTTTATTATTTAGCTAATTTAAACTATTATTTCCAGTTTCCGAGAAATCTCAGATTGCCGTGTCCTGCGCTTTTCATATAGTGCTAATAAAAAATAATTTTCACGAAATATGCACTGGCTGCTGTAGTTAGTAATACAACGCAGATGATCGTAGTGTAATGGCTCACAAATTCCCACGGGCACTAGAAAGGATCACCACGCCTGCCGACAACATGTCAATCAGAAAAAAATCCAGTTTTTTTCTTAAGCTACAGCTGATACAAAGTATAAAATTATCCAGCAAATACCGAGAAAAATAAATAAATAAAAACATAATATAATATACTTTACAATAATAAGAAACAAACAGAAGAACAAAAAGATTATAAATAACAGTAACCACAGCCCACAGGGAATAAAACAACAACAAAAATACTACCATATTCATAAAAGAATAATATTACAAAAATGATAGCGATATGAAAACTAAAATAATATTGGAAATTAAAAAGATTTTTTAAAATGCATTACCAAAATGGTGCTAAATTAACTGTACATACAAAGACACCATAAACATGGTACACCCACAAGAAAACGGTCTTGTTGGAAAAGAATGCAGTGCACGCACTGACCTGGGCGGGTCCCTGTGCGAACTCCTCGATGGTCATGACGGGGAAGCGGATGAGATCGAGCGCGTTGCCCAGCACTTCGCGTTTCCGTACCGCGTCCACGGTCGTGCCGCTCCGGATGCACTCTTGCTCCGCCCACCTACACCACAACTCAATACACACACGTTTTTCTTTCCAACAAAAAAAAATTTTATTTTTCAAATAATATTTTTTAAATATTAATAGATAATTGTAATAAACAAACACTAAATAAATAAATAAATAATAACTTCAATAGTTAAAACTACATAATAGATATTTTTTCAATCCATTTAATTCTAATCGATTTTTACGATATACTTTTGTTAATGAAATGGTTTTTCCATACATTTTGGCACATTTATTGCCGAATGTCTTTAAACGTTGGTAATTTCTGGATATGAGTTATCATAGTATCTGTACAGTGGCTAAACGCTGAAGAAACGTTACAACGTACCACACAGCATGAAATCTGACTGATTTGTGGTTGCGAATAAATTTTTTTTTATTTTTATTGGTTACAATTGGGCAACCGAATAAATTCCACAGCTAACAGCTAAACTTATAACATTACCCAAAAAATAAATTATTATTTCAGAAAATGTCACTTGCAAATTAGGAACTCACCCAAAGTAATAGTAAAACTCGGAGAAAAAAAGGATAACATGTTTTTAAATACTTTAACTAATTCGGATAATTTATTTTAAATATTACAATAATAAAGGTGACAATGGTTCAGCGACGCAGTCATATTGCACGAATTCCCCGAAATTCCGTTGACAATGACATTTACCTTATTTCAGAGAATGTCAACTACAAATTAACTGGAAAAATTACCAAAAATAATAACCAGTCTCTGAAAAATAAGTTGCCATTCTTTTACAATAATTTTACTGATCCATTGAATTAATTTTTAATTATTAAAACAATAAACGTTAGCATATAAAAGAGCGCCGGCAATCCATCATTGATCATGACCAATGACCGTGCGTGAAACGTTAAGCGGCATTTCGGGAAAGTTATGCATTATTATGACTCATATACTGGTGCATAAATTCCCTGAAATTACGTTCAACATTTCCCGCACGTTAAACAGAATTTCGGGGAATTTATGCATTATTATGACTCATTTTGCATAAATTCCCCGAAAATCCTCTTCACATTTCTCGCACGTTTACACACGAAGGTGAGCGCGCACCATCCGTTCGTGATGAATCGAAGCGCATCGCCTACCGCGCTCTCTCTCGCGCACTCACTTGTCAGCGGCGTTGAATAGCCGGCTCTCACGGATGTGCAGTGTGTCGCGTTCCAGCACACTGCACAGCGTCTCGTGGTCCAGCTCGAGGAAGCCCTCAGCGGCGATGGCCTCGCCCGTGTGCTTATCAATCATCTCCAGGCATAAATTGGCCAGATCCGACTCGGCGAACAACCGTGCCTGCGCATAATAATATTCCTATGAAATTAATTAAATAAACAAATTACTGTATGTAAACAAATTATTATATAAATAAATATCCACAAAATCTATATAATAATATCATTTTATGTTTCGCCATATTGTCCAGTTAATTAAATGTACTTGATGCATTTCGGGATTTAAAAAACGGAGAAAAAATCCATGTAACAACCAAACGTCGAAAATACCGTTTCAATACACAATTATGTTACTTCTTTGGATTAAACGGTATTTTGGTACTCAGAAGTTCAGAATCTGTGCACAAAAATAGACGATAAAAACTAGTAAATAAACTGTTCAGTTTTATATAATTATTGCATTGTCATGCAGAATGTATTTGAAAAATTTCAACTGATCAAACGGTACTCCACTCTCCAACTGCACTGTGGCAAACAAAATTGTAGAGTTTCGTAGTGTAATGGCCACCAGATTCTTTCAAGACTAACACAATGATGATAAAAATCGTGCTAATGAGGAACGAAAACTGCATCTCTTTCCCAAAAAAATAAACTTTTTTTCCTACAAAAGATAGTACAAAGCTAATTCCATCGTCAATGTAGTTCCACTTAAACTATTTTATTTAAAATTTTATTTTATTATTTTATTTTATAATTACTTCATTTAAATATTTTATTTTATTTTCTTATTTTTTCAAGTTATTTATTAACTGAGGACTAGTTGATTTTTTTTGATTATTTTTTAATATCTTTTTAACTAATTATTATTCTGAATTATTTATTAGTTTAGTTCTTTCGTTTAACATTACGTATTATCACTTCATATAATTATAATTATTATTATTCATCTTTGTCTAATCGTTCAATTCTTAGTGCTGTTATTGCTATTTTATTTTTGTTATTTTTCATGTTATGACCCAGAACCATTAATTCGTAGAATTACGGTTAAATCTCTTTGAATAAAACACGTAAAAAAAGCCCGTTTGTTTGATATTTTTTTCGGAGGTTAAAAAATGTATAAACTGCCGTACCTGCGGGACCAATAAAAAGGCATTAAATTAAGGGGGCATAAACTGGCCTTTAAAAACTGGACACAGGCGGTCTGCAGTGCGGGCACAGCGTATTTTTTGGCCACATACAACGTGGTCATCACTGAGTAATGCGTGATATCACCCAGGTCCCAGCTGTCCGTGTACAAGAACCTGCCAGACAACGCACACAATCAACGCACTACAAACACTGAAAATAAAAGAACGCCATTGAAACAAAAACCCCGTAAACAAATTGAAACCACAAAAAATCATACTCATTATTCCAAAAGAAATAGGTCCCGAGAGATAAAGAATGTATTAATAAAAATGACATGAAATAATAAATAAATAATAATATGAAATAATAAAAATAAGAATAATTGTAATTATACAATGAATAAAAGTATAACATAACAAATAATAATATGAATTTCGTCTTAATAAAATATACGCATAATATAATATTATTCATTCCGAGTTTTATTCCTGACTAGCAATATAAATAGTATTTCAATAAAATACGAAAAATAAGCAAAATATAATTAAAAACTAAAATAATGAAATATCTCAGTAAAGTAATAAATTATCGATAAGAATAAATACAGTAAATACAACCGCAAATTAATGAAATTACTGCAATATATTGAGAAAACAATGGGCCAAAATAAACATAATAAAAACTTTTGAGAAATAAAATAATTCAACAAAATTAGTATTAAAACAGGTTTCCAACCGACCTCAATAAACCTACGGTAAGAAATTAATGTTAAAAAATATTTGAAAAACAATGATACAGTTCGCAAACTGGAAAGAACTTCACAAAATATTCTACCGAAAAAAAAGACACAGATCGCCCGTACTTGAGTAATGTGGCAAAAGCCGTTTGCTCAATATCTGGCAAGTGAATTTCCTTATCTTTAATGGCCAACGGACCATTAAACATGGCATCGAACACCGCGGATCCCATTGTTAGCACAAATCTGCAAAATTCAGTTCTATTGCAAAACAAAAAAATTGAACAAAAAACATGACAAAATTAATTGTCAACTGTCACTGTGACAGAAAGTCAGCCAGCAATGCAGCAATCAACGTTATATTTTTAAAAAGAGATACTTTTGCACTGAAATTCATAATTCATAAATTTAACGAATACTGCTGCAAATTGCGAATTTATTTTATTAATTCTACAGATTTAACTGAATAATTTAGAAAAATTTCAGGAAACTTCCAGGAATTTTTCAGTTTATTCTTACTTAATTTGTAATGATATTTTAATTTTATTTATTAATAATTTTTTATTTAATATTTAGATTATTACTATTATACTTTTTTTAATTGCATTTAATATATCATAGCAACTGCACACGAAACGCTTAATCAAAATGACAGCGAAAAACATTCCCGAATTCACTCGCCCCCAAATCCCTTACTTATGCGCAGGCATCCTCACGGGCACCTCCTTCCCCACAACAAGCGTCACATCCGACAGGATACTATTCCCCAGCAAATACTGCAGCCTCTCCAGCACACTGTTCTTGCCCCCCTGCCAGCCCCACGCCGGGACACCATTGGCACTGCTCCCGGCCCCCCTGGCCTCGCCCTCCGTGGAGGAGGCACTGCTGAACGTATCCGGACTGAACACGGCCCGAAAGTCCATTCCCGGGGACAGGGAGAGCGAGGAGGAGGCATTGGATGGCAGGGAGGCCTGCAGATGATCGTTGTGGATGGGGTTGGAGGTTGGAACCCCCAGGGGTGGCGCCACGGGGAGAAGGAGATGGAGGGGTTGGGGCTGGTGCTGGCGTGCCGTTTACTCATGGTACATCAGATAATTTACTCCATATCCTCACAAAACGATACCGAGCTGCGCTTTGTTCGTTAGAGATACACTAAAATGCATCGAGCAGCTTCACGCATCGAAGCTGCGGAAAATATCAGACTTTTCACTGTAGCAGCACTTCAGCTTGGCGGAAGCCGTATGACATCAGCGCCAATAAACACGGTGCTTGAAAATCTTCACTATATGTACAGCCTCAAACCAACCTGTATCCGTTGTGTGCTACAGCCTGTTTTTGTATTTTTTTGCGCCGAGACGCCGTTGAATACTGCACATGAAACTGAGTCACAACAAATGTCAACAATATTAGCCCTTTCCAAGCCTTCGCGAATGTGACTCGGCCCGAATTTATCACGGAAAACGCTGCAGCCAGTAATAGTGCATACCCATCAGTATGCGTGTGTGATATCTGAGAGCACGACGGTAAAAGTATATAAACAGCACGAACGTGCGATAAGACAGTACGTGTGTGGATGAGAGTATCGGCCCGAATGTCGTTACCCAACTGTTTAGAGCCGTAACGCACATTCAGCACGAAACGTCCTGCCAATGATAAGAGCGCTAGTGCCGATAACGGTTTCGGGCCGTTACATTCGGCTCCACATTCGTGAAGGTCTGAAAAGGGCTAATACGTGCTTATCGGCGTTTCAATTGGCCAAGCGCGAAATCAGACTCCGATTTCAGATACCAGCCAGAAAAGCTCCGTTTCTCAATACATACACGTATCGGCAAATGCTGGAACAGGCGCGATAAATGCAAAGTCAAGCATATGCTTTTATATCGAAGTAAAAAAGGCGCGAATAAATAGATTGCAATCATTTCTGCCGTTGGCACCTTACGCTGGCAATTTTCGTTAAGGTTGTTGTTTCTTTTACAATTCACTGTCAATTACTGTAGTCGGTTATGATGTTGGTTACCAGCACCGTAAAAAAGATTATGGTAATTCATCCGAAAGTGCCGCTAATTAACCACGGGGCAAGCACATCTCAACCCGTTCCAGTAATCACGATTGAGAGTGCGCCAGCACCGCCGGGCCGCATCAAACGACCATACTGCACATGGGCTAATAATAATGACGAGTTATTGCTGCTGGAGTGGTTGGAGCATAATTATGATCGTTGGCGAAGTACGCGTTCTATCAGTCGAGCTACAGGGAAGAAGAAATCAAGCGGAATGACAAAGACGGCTCTATCGAAAGAAATTCAGGCGCATCTCCAGACAAGCCACAGCAAAAAGAAGTATGAAATCGAGAACATCATGGGACAGATTGATCAGTGGGAGCGCAAATATCGAGAAGTTAATGACTGGCTGGGGAAAACGGGCACCGGCGTTGATCCCGAAAAGACACGAGATCCCACGCTTAAAGGTACATTTAATTTGCGATTCGCAATGTACATAAACCAAATCTATGTAGATTCAACTTCAGTACACATGGATTTCCGCAGCATATTGCACAAGTTATATAATTTTAACTACTACATACTACTCGCTAGATTGGCCTATTAATATAGTCGTATTTGCTGATATATAAAATCTAGTATCATAATGAAAATACTTATTGACGTGGTTATATGTACAGGTGCTCCAGTATTATGCTACAAAAAAACGTGTAACAAATTAACAAATTTTAAAACGGTTTTTCTTACATCGGAAACAACTTTTTGTTAAAATTTTCGCATTATGCAGCTAGTCAAGTATGGAGTATCAAAAATAACAAAGTTTTAAACCTATTACGTAACATTTGCACGGACTTTAAAATTTTCAGAATTTGAACTGGTCATTCTGTTTTTCTCAGTAAAACAATAGCAACTGCCATTTCAGTTTTTGAAAAATTTTAAGTCACGGACAAACTTTAAATTTTGAATTAGTTACGTAACGATCATTAGTAACCGTTTCCTGCAATAGTATTTACTATTCCAGAATGGACATGTTACATTATTCTGTATGATTTAGCTCCGATCACGGCGAAAAGCAAACATTTCTTCGAACTGGAGAGATTCATGGGATCACGACCGAATAATAATCCGCCTCATGTGGTCGACTCGGAAGATGGACTAGGTGATGCCGAACTTCATCTACTTACTTCTGACGCAATCGCAGCAGAAACTGAAGAGGACAACGGTCAGTAAACTCTGCCGACCACTGCCGCAACACCGAATGAAATTTCTGCCAGCAACACCACAACAGGTAACGCGGAGCCCGGCGCACTGGCCGCCGCCAATAAGTGCAAGCGACAGGTGCGAAAAGGTGGAAACGAAGAATGTTTGGATGGCCTCGATGCGCGTGACATGGAAGAAATCGAAAAAAATAAAAAAGAATGTTGGGATGACGCAGATCACAAGCGGCGCAAAAGAACCAAACCGCAAAGCGTTCCTGAAATTATGCAGGCGCTGACGAAAAGGAAAGAAGGCAAGGACGAGAAGAGAATGGAAATGCGACAAAAAGAAGTGGAGATGCGGATGTCATACAAAAACAAAGAACTGAGGTTGCGGCGGGCCGAACTGAACGTGCGAAAGTTGTATCATTTTTCGGTCTGAACAATGATTTCAAAAATTTGAGTAATTTTTTTTGCGGTTGTTGGACATTTTAATTTGGACTTTTTTTTATTTATTCTATTTATTTATTCTATTATTTATTCTGTCCTTTAAAAAGTTGCTTACATATTAAATGATAAAAAATGCACATTTATTGGCCAAAGAAAAAATGAAAAGAAACGCCCAATCACTTATGAATTATGTCAATAAAAGCAGTCCGACATTTTTAAATTCTCCATCCTGGTATGGTTTTCTTGATTCTTTTATTTGGAGCAGTAGTGTAAAGACTGGTCACAGCTAAAACTTCAGTCCTATCACAAGAAATGCGGTGTTCGTGAATGTTTGTTTTGTTTATACATTTTTCTGTAAGGAATTACGGAGGTTATCTGATTTATGTCCAATCACTTCTGCTTATTACCTGATTTTCTGTTTATTTTTTATTGATTATTTTGTCCATCGTTTTTGATTTTATTTTGATTAATTTTTTTTATATATATGTTTTCATTTCAACGTGTTTTATATTTTTATTGGTTTAATTCTTTCCGTTATTCTTTGCTTTATTATTGGTTTTATGTTTGTTTTTTGTCCATTATTTGTTTTTATTCTTCTTATATTTTTTTAGCATTCTTTATATATAGTTATTAATGTAACTGTTTCCGTCGTTCTTGGCTTTTTATCTGACTTTATGTTTGTTATTTGTCCATTATTTTGTCCTTTGTTTTTGTTTTTGATTTTATTTCTATTAATTTGTTGATATATTTTTTTCATTTCATCATTTTCCATACTTTTATTATTTCCATTGTTCTTACTTGATTATTTGTTTTGGTTAAGTAGTACTAGTATTTTTATTGGTTTGATCCGAACTTGTTATTTGCTTGTTCATTCATTTGTTTTTACTTATTTGGGTTGCCTGCTTCGTAAGAAGATTATTATTATTATTGTAAATTTTTATTCTAATATTGGCTTTTGCACAGCTGAAAGTGATGGAGAAAGTGTCCGGATCAGGTAAAATGTCACCACGGGAGATTTTCAAGTCTTTCGCGAATCCTGATCCATTCGATGACTACAGTATCACTGTCTGGGTAATGTTCAGGACCTGCAGAAGGACAGCTTAAATAATAATATTCGAACAGTGGTTTCTTCCGACAGCACAACGAATCAGCACAGCAAAACTGAGCAAATCCCAAAACGGAATGCTGCTGTGATATTCTGAGAAAAAGCCCACATATCCGAAAAGTGATTGTATGTAGTGTTCGAAATAGGTTGCACCGTTGCCGTAACACCCCCAATTATTCTGTCATACATCACAAATTTCCATGTTTATCATGTGTAACCGCTAAAACCGTCCGGACGGAAAACCTGTCCGCCGGACACTTTTCCCGCGCAACCGCTAAAACCGGTAGCAGAACACCAACAGAACACTGCGGGGAAAGGTATCCGGGCTGTCGAACACGTCCGGGAAAAGTGTCCGGGTGAGACTAGGTACCAGAAACCTGTTTCAGCAATAAAAATTGTGGGTGGGCTAAATTTACGGCGGACGTTTTTTCGGCCCTCCGGACGGTTTTAGCGGTTGCGGGG
>JAQGAU010005529.1:0-10189 GCA_034698045.1 Paramacrobiotus richtersi
CGATCAAATGACACACAGAGTAGTGTATTCGAAAACATGCGCGTCGATTATTCCTGCTCTGCCTATGCGACACCCATTACACTGCTAGTTCCGGTAGGGTGTTGTGCGCGGTAGGGCATTCATTCGTGTCATTTGATGTGGTGTGCGAATTAATTACATTACTTACTCTACCAGTAAAAGTATAGCACGACTGAAGAGACAGGGCATCTCTAAAATCCCTTCAGTTCCACTATGGTAAAAGCCAATGAGTTAACCGCCGTAGAGCGCAGTGACAAGTTTGGACATGAGTTGACTAGGAATTTTCAAAAATCACAAAAGCAAGATAACCTCCTGATTATTTCTGCATAGGAAGGAGCACTAAACTGTTGGAATAATACCATTTACCTTTTTACTGTGTGCAAGCTTAGCTGGCAAAACGATTGTGAAAACAAAATGACGTCGCACCCGAAAGGAGGGTTTGGTGGCACCGCACTACGCTTTCATCACCTTTACATACCGCGAACTGGCCACAGTTAGACTTCGGCATATATCAGGACTTTTTTACTAGGTGAGTGCGCTCGCTGTATGCGGCACTAGTAGACCAGAGCGAGAAAAGGGTTCACTAAATGTTTACCTTCACCGATTGGACCAACAACCCAACCATATAACATATTGTGTAAGTGTAGAGGACGCGCCTACTACTATTGTAATGCTGCGCATACTCCAGCCTCCAGGTACCGTGACCCACGGGACGGGACAAAATATCCAGTTTTATTGAATATTCAGGACTCGCACTCTAATGCTGTGTTATTGCCCAATACTGTCGGTACCCTAACCGACGGGAAAAATATCCAGTTTTGTTTAATCTTCAGGACTCGCACTGAACTACTGTGTTATTGCCCAGTACAGCCGGTATTGTGACCGACGGGACGGGGCAAAATATCCAGTTCTGTTGAATATTCAAGAATCGCACTCTACTGCTGTATTATTGCGCAAGACTTATACTACCTTGACCGATGGGACGAACAAAATATCCAATATCGTTTAATATCAAAGACGCGCCATTTACTTCTGTGTTATTGGGCAATACGCCCGGTACCGTGGCCACCGGGACGGACACAATATCCAGTTTCGTTGAACATAGAGAACGCGCCCTCTACCATATGTTAAAAAAATGTTAAAAAAGTGTGTGTTGCATACAAGCCCGTGAATAATTTTCTATACGCAGTACTTTCTGCTTGGGGAGTTAATAATAATTAATACGTACATACATTGCTTAAAGTAGCAGCTACATATACATAGATTCTTAGAAACGTCGAGCTCGTTCACAAAACGTGGCTCTACGTGTTCCCACCGAGGCCGTAGGCCGAGG
The DNA here is from genome assembly GCA_034698045.1 of Paramacrobiotus richtersi. NCBI lineage: Eukaryota > Metazoa > Tardigrada > Eutardigrada > Parachela > Macrobiotidae > Paramacrobiotus > Paramacrobiotus richtersi. The sequence goes on from JAQGAU010005529.1 coordinate 1,352, forward strand.
TGGGACTTGTAACTTATACTCTAACTTCTCCCATTTTGGTCGGAAGAGGTCTCCTCATTCGCTACTCTACGTATAATTTTTGCCTATATCTCTAAAAACGTCTAAAATGGCGGTGCAACACCATCGCGTGTTGATTTTTTGCAAACGCATTCTGTCGAATTTTGAAACTTTTTCAAACTTCGTATTTTTGAAGACGACATGGCAATCGCTCCGTACGGCGACACTGCATCTGCAGCAGTATCATATTGCAGCCGGTGCGAATGGAAGTTTCCTGTAACGAATTAATGCCACGTACACATGGCGCGTTCGATTTTCGCGCCGAGTTGGGCGTATGTAGCAAACAGTTTACACTGTACGCAACCGATCAAATGACACACAGAGTAGTGTATTCGAAAACATGCACGTCGATTATTCCTGCTCTGCCTATGCAACACCCATCAGACTGCTAGTCCCGGTAGGGTGTTGTGCGCGGTAGGGCATTCATTAGTCCCATTTGATGTGGTGCGCGAATTAGTTACCTTACTTCCCTACAACGTAAAAGCCAATGAGTTAACCGCCGTAAAGCGCAATGGAAAGTTTGCACATAAGGTGATCAGGAATTTTCCAAAAATCACAAAAGCAAAATATTATTTTGGCTGTTTTTGCATTGAAAAGAGCACTTAACTAATCGGAATAATACCATTTAGCTTTTTTATTGTGTGTAAGCATAACTGGTAAAACGACTGTGAAAAACACAGTGACGACGCACCCGAAAGGCGGTTCTGGTGTCAACGCTCTACGCTTTCATAACTTTTACCTACCGCGAATTAGCCACAGTCAGACTTTAGCATAAATCAGGATTTTAGTACCAGGCAAGTGCACTCGCTGTTTGCGGCACTAGCAGATCGAAGCGATAAGGGGGTTCGCTAAATTTTTACCTGCACCGATTGAACCGACAATACATCCATGCATGTCAGTGTAGAGGACGCGCCCATTACTATTGTAATGCTGCACATACTCCAGGTACCGTGACCGACCAAACGGAACAGAATATCCAGTTTATTGAGTATATAGGACTCGCACTCTAATTCTGTGTTATGGCAAAATATTGCCGGAACCGTGACCGACGGGACAACAAATCCAGTTTGGTTTTAATATTCGGGACTCGCACTCTGCTACTGTGTATTTACCAAATACTGCCGGTACCGTGACCGACGGGACAGAATACCCAGTATGGTTGAATATTCAGGGCTCGCATTCTGCTGCGTTTTATTGCCCAGTACTGCCGGTACTGTGACCGACCGGACAAACTATCCAGTTTTGTTGAATATTCAAACCTCACACTCTACTGCTGTATTACTGAACAGTACGTATACTACCGTGACCGACGGGACGGACGAAATATCCGAAATACGTTTAATATTGAGGACGCGCCCTCTACTACTGTGTTATTGCCCAGTACTGCCGGTAGCGTGACCGACGGAACAAAATAACTAGTACTGTTGAATATTCAGGACTCGCACTCTGCTACGTGTTATTGCCCGAAACTGCCGGCACCGTGGCTAACGGGACGAACAACGCACCCATTTTGATGCACACAGAGACCGCGCCAAGTTCTGATGCTGTACTGCGCAGTACTTCCGGTACCGTGAACGACGAAACGAGACAAAATATGCAGTTTCATGAATATTGAGAACACGCACTCTACTGCTATTGTTTTGCGACATACTACCCGTGTCGTGCCCGACGCCCGGATAAAGTATTTAATTTCACAGAATATTATTGAGGACGCGCATTCTGCGAGTACTCCAGCGTTAGTGCGAAATACTTTCGGTACCGTAACCAGCGGGACTAACAAAGCACCATTTTCATTGAATGTGGAGGACCTTTAGTGAGCTTCGGTCGAAACGTGTGTTGAATATTCGCTGGTGAAAAATTTTCTAAACGGAATACTTTCTTTTCGGGAAGCAGAGTCATGCACAGCCTCCCTGAAATAGCGAGCTCGCTGATGAAGCGCGACTCTTCCTGTTCCCACCGAGGCCGTAGGCCGAGGTGGGACTTGTAACTTATACTCTAACATCTCCCTTTTCAATTGAAGGGAGTGTTCTCGTTACCTGCTCTACGAACATTTTCTTGCTATCGCTCTAAAAATGTCTAAATGAAATGTTCTGTGCATAGGCATATTGATTTTTTTCAAAAACATTTCTGTGAATTCTAAACAATTTTTTAACTTTGTTTTCTCGAAGTCGACATGTCTATCGCTTCGTATGGCAGCGCCTCATCTACGGCAGTATCGTATTGCAGCCGGCACGTATGGCAGTTTCTTTTGGCGAATTATTGCCACGTACGCATGTCGCGTTCGATTTTCGAACCGAGTTGGGCGTATGCTGTAACTAGCTGATACTACAGTACACTGTACGCGCCAGATCAAATTGCACAAAGTAGTCTATTCGAAAACATGCACGTCAAATATTTCCACCTACGCGCATTCATCGCAATGCTAGTCTCGGTGGGGTATTGTGCGCGGCGGGGCAATCATCCGTCCCGTTATGTCAAAGTTCGTACTCGCTGAACAGATTTTATTGCGCCACGAGTCAAAACAAAGAGTAGGCATGATTGCACATTACAAATTCGTATTAGTAACTAAGCGGAATTAAAGAGGAGTACTCGCCCCGCGCAGAACATTACAAATTCGTATTGGTAATACAGCGGAATTAAAGAGGAGTACTCGCTTCGCGCAGAACGTTTCAAATTCGTATTGATCATTCAGCGGAATTAAAGAGGAGTACTCGCTGTAGCGTTTTGTGCCAACTTTCTCGTCAAGAATAGAGAAACAAAGCCATTAAAAACCGTCGGGAATTTCACTATATTATACATATTATCGTCAAGAAGAGAAAAACAAAGCGCCAGGAATTTCACAATATTATACATAAACATTTTACCGAAACAAAATAATTTCTAGCGCGTAGGTGTTATCTTTTCATCCACGTCTTTTAGCCTTTTTTGAATACCAAAGGCAACGAAAACCGCTAATCTTTTGCGACCTCGCTCATCACGCAAAACTGGCTCGACGTTCTGCCCACCGAGGCCGGAGGCCGAGGTGGGCCTTGTAATGATTATTATTAGTGTCGACTTCCCTGATTCACGAGACACATGCCGTTTTGACAGCATGCAAGTTGCCACTACCACGTTTCTAGATTACTCATAATTATCATATTGTGGCAAACGTTGTTTGTTTGTGGCTGTCTAGGTTTTCGTAGTCTGTTCATGGTGATTACGATCGTGGTTGGATTATGAAATGGTTTTATGCATTGCTTGGCCTTAGTCACAGGCTCAGTGGTCGATGTTGTTAATGTGTCTGTCTATCTACTGTCAGAATGTGTTAGATAAGGACTTCACGGCTGTGAAATTTGGAGCACTCTGGTTGTTTTGTGTCACCAGGGCTTGCTACAGGACAGACGCAGAGCTGGAACAATATGGACCAAGACATTCCTCCCATGCTCTCGTCGAGTCCTCCACCCTTGGAGCGTGGGTTTGCGGATCTCGAGGACGACGAAGAAACACCGACGGGATTCGCGTTTGGACGATTAGATTTTGAAGACGACTCTGAACTTGCTGCTACCAGTCGAGTGAGTGTAAAATCCAAAAATTCGCCTGCTAGGACTGAAGCGTCGAAATCTCAGATCGGTGACGATGCAAACACAATTGGAAGCGCTGCTGATTTTGAGCACGTCACTTACAGCGCCACCAAGAGTGGTGACCGAATCTTTGGAGTTTCCGAAAACAGGACATCAACAGCGATCCACGAAGTCGTAGAAGGTAAGCCCCTAGCAGCCTAGCTCACTAGTCCTTAAGATACAGTTTGTCCACCAGTGCATGTCATAAATCTGATATCCGTAAGGATGTCACGTACTGTACGCGTATCAGAGGTACGATGATATTTAGTATGTTGGTGCGCCTTCCAGAAATTAAAGAAATGAAAGAATCAGCAACGAATGAGTACAGCACAACAGCCGAGTCTCAACCTCAGCAGCTACAAACGGAGATTGTTCCAGCCAGTGCAGAGGATCTTCCACGTTCCGAATTAAGGCCCGAAAGTGGTATTGTGGAAGCCAGTGAAGTCGAGAGTTCCGAATTCATCCGATCCGATCCGGAGCTATCACAGTCACTGTGCCATAGTCTGCAAGAGAGTGGGTTTACTTTCGTAAAAGATGACACGGAAGTTGATAGCGGATGGGTCGAAGCAGTAGATTGCGATATTCCGAACCTGGATGTGCAGTCGCCTAGTACTGTTCAGTTGGACACCTTGCCAGAAATAAATTCTGCACAGTCGCAGACGGCTCAAATGGATTCGGATTTCGCATTTGAGATGATGCACGACAAACCTGATGATAGTACTGATTTCGCCGTGGCCGATATTTCTGCGCTGAATCAGGGTGATGTGGATGATGATTGGGCTGAGTTCAGCGATTTTTCTACCGCTCCGACTGATAGCAAAACGGGAGACACCGCTGAGGAATTCGACGATTTTCAATCGGTATCAGTGCCGAAGGATCTGAAGTTGAATGAAGTAATAAAGCCATTTGATCTTTTATGGATGCAGGACCACTGCACGTTTCGTGTTATAGGTTGCAGTACCGTTCGATGCCGTGCTGCAAAACGTATTCGGGGCAGCGCTCCTCCTTGATGACTCTACTGTTGTTAATGATGTTCCTGTCCTCAGCACCATCACTGCACCAAGGTAGGATCCGCATTTATGCACTCTAACCGCTTCTTTCTTATCTTTGATCTTATTAACGAGCTTGAATCTGCGTTGTTAGCGGAGAAAAAGTCTGGACAGCTCTGGAACATCTTGACGAAACCAATGCTCTAAAATTTCAGTGGGCATCGTCATCTTCCCGCCAGAAAATGCTCCATACACTGAATCTCAGTCCTAGTAGTGTGGTAAGCCTTCATTACAGTGTTTATAGCATGATGTAATTAAATTTGAAGAACAGATTATGATTTGTCCTCATGTTCGTCCTGCTACTGTGTAGTTTTCCATGCAGAAGAAGGAGCCGGTTGCATTGCATAGTAATAATATCAACGACAACAACGGTATTTTACAACCTGTCAAAGTGGAAAGAAACGCAAATCAGGTATGCATACCACTTGGCCAAGAAGGCTGCTGTTGATGACTTTTTAGGTATGCTGGTTTTTCAGACACAACAGAGCGGCAACGAAGCTCCAGTCAGTGAAAATCCCGGTGAGCGTACTCGGAATTTGGAGTTTGCGAGCTCAGACAGTTCTGTTCCTCAGCATCGCTTCCCAGATCTTAGCCAGCCAGCACATCCGAATGTCAGGAAAGGTAAAGTATTACAAATTTCATTTCCTCGGGTTTTTTTGTATAAATGTCTTAGACTGCAGGGTCTTGTTGTCTCTTTCAGACTTTGAGTGCATAACTTTTTTGCGGCTTTTCACTCTGATCGTATGGATTTCTTGAGAGCAGACACATTCCGTAATTTACTGCCAATATCCAGCAAATTTAAGGAATATTTTATTTGTAGTTCCATTAAATACTGATGTGTGTCATTGCCTTGACTTGATAGAAATATTTCTAATTTCAGCAGATATTTCTTTTATTGGTTCCGGTATACCCGTTTCTACTCCTCTTGTGCCCGGTGAAATTGTCAAATCGTCTAAAATGACAAACGGTGTCGTCAAGCCCGTACCTCCAAAGCTGCTCGATGAAGAAGTACAGGATATTGTTAAACGTTTCAGAAACCTGGATTTTATGCAGTCTACAGCGCTCATTAAAACCGCGTCCAAACCGTCCTCATTCCAGAAATTTTAGTGATCAAAAAATGTTTGTTTTTATGAACGAAATGTATTCGTCTTTCACCTGAGTCATGTGGAACTTCAGCCGTTTGATATTGATCTGAGTGGGTATATGGCAGCTGATTATGAGAGTTGTCTATAGTTTTAAGAATATTTTGTTTGATTAGCTGGATCGTGTAATTAGACTACGAAACGATACTGAAAATTATGAAAAGCTTATCGCACTATTCACACACTTAACATGGGTGTATATGGTGTGATGTTTATCAGGATGTTAATTTGCGGTAATTTATTAAATATTGTTGCGCTCATTTAGAATTTGTTCGTTGTGGCACGAGCTGCAGGAGGTCACGCAGTGAAACCGTGACTTATGCTGAAATTTATTAGAAGGATTCCAAATGTCAAAGCTGAACAGAACAATTTGTAATTGTTATAATAATAAAAGGTAGTAGGCGTTTGCGATGCTACGAATTTGCATGCAGTGCCAGTATGTTGCGTTGCAGAAGATTTCCGCAAAAAAGTACCTTCACAACTCGGCAGACAGCAGTGAGTGCCCTATTCTCTTTTTGCCCAAAATTTATGCTAATGTGTAGTAAGCAAGTGTAACTTATGGTCAGACTGTATTTGCACAATGGCATGGACGGTGGACCGCATGGCTCGTGATTGCAACTTGAATTGGGGCCGACTGGTTTATTGATTTGCCATTATTTATCCGTAAGTTCTCATACGAGTATTCGCGAGTGGTTGTAAAGCGTGCGCTGGGTTGGGAATAAATACTAGCCCCCAAGACAAATGTTAAGCTCGTAATGGCAGATTATTATTGTCACATGCGCATGAGTCACTTTGTATTAATTTTAACATTCCTCCAGTGTTAGTGTGCTCATGAATCAGTGTGACTGTGTGTGTGTTTAGTAAAAGTAAGGAGTCTAAAGAACAGTACATAATATTGTTGTGGAACTCACTTGTACCGGTGGTTCTGCCGCTTGCCGCATGTTCTCAACTTGTCTTTTTCATCCGAAAGATACGAGAAGAATCCTATAACTAGTTAGCAACGAAGCACTAGTGCTTTTTCTTTCTGCTGGTTATTGCTTTGTCGGATTATGTGGCCATTGATATTTCAGTAAAAAGCCAATATAGATACCATGACAGATGAGGTGGGATCCGGAAGCGCTTCATATGTATCACTTCGGTCTGTTATGCAGAAATGCTAAATTAATTTTGTATCTGTAGTCTTAACTGCATTGGTAACATGAATTCTGAGAATCGATTTACGTTAAATTACATGCACCGATGACAAGGACTCGCGCCAAGCGAACCGGGTGGCTCATCAAGACAATTGTTGTATATTGGATAAATGCAGTACTTCCTGTTGTACATATATATAGGTGAAACTAGTTTACCTCGCATTGTCAGTATCCCGTATTGATTCATTCTTGTCAGTTTATCGTGCAGAATAATATATCGTGCGAATATCGTGCAGAAGTGTGGTCGGTCTTATACCCTCGCAGTCGCAGACATTAGGTTCGAACTTCGTTCGAGATACCGCAAGCTTGTGTAATTGTGGTGTAAATGTTGTCTTGTTAACAACTTACAGGTATTTATTGTTAATATTTTGATTTAACGTGAGCCGGCAGGCCAGGCAATAGTTATGACGGTATAATCCAGTATCGTGAAGTGTTTTGCGCAATTCGTTTTGCAGAATTACTTGCTTCATGTGCCGACTATACTTAAATTAAATGTAACGTTCATAATGCTTATGCGATTATACATTTATATTTTAGAGCATCAGCAACAGGCGCAAGGCATCCGGTCTTTTCCCCTTCGGCGTTGTTGCCGGTTTCCTCCCCTCCGAAGAGCACCTGTGGTCTGATGGAGATAACCTTGTCACATTTTTGCCGGAACATATTCAACTAAACGTGCCCATAGTATTGGCTGGCATTCCGTACCATGAAGCTTATGTTAGTAAGCCTTTTTAAATTATTGAAATGCTAATGCTGTTAACGGACTCTCTATATACATAATGCAGGGTTATACCAAGGTAGATGACATCTACCTTGGTTATACGTATCTATAAATTTTAATTTCCACCACGCTGTTATAATTGGTATTTTAGTACGATCATTTAGTATCATTGTGTTTTGGTAGGTCAGCCTCAACGGCATCGTAACTTTTGGACCTACCAGACAAGAAGAGCATCACAATCCCAATCAACCGGATACCAACACTACCCTTTTCAACAATGATCATTTCCCATTAAAATATCCGGCAGTCGCACCGTTTTATGCCCATATTGATAACCAAGAAGAAGGGCTTATTTACTTTCGGTATACGGTATTATAATTATGATAAATTGATCATCTTTCATAAATAAATTTTAAACGCAGTCACTAAAAGTATTATCTTTAGGGAATCCAAACGGGCCCAAGTAACAGCGCGAGCCGATGCGATAATTCATCGGGCTTATCCCGATCAGACTGCATTCTTATCGAAATCGGTTTTCGTTGCGACGTGGCATGAAGTTTTAGGGAATGGAAATCCTACATCTTCACTCGAAGTAATAACGTTAACATGTTGATGATCTTTCAAAGAAGGTTATAATTTTGTGAATCTCGTTCTGATTACAATACGTATACCACTTGCTGATAGCGCACAAGCTAGCTACATTGTTTATTTAATGTCAGTTGCTCTGTTACTTAGCTAAGTATTAATTGATTTTCAGCTTATAAAGTAATTGTTAAGAAATTAAGGAAACTAATTAATGTTGTATTTTCTCCTGATTGTGAATATTAGCAAAAGGCATCGGGTCACCTAAAATGGTTATACCTACTCAAGTAACACCTAACCGTAACTTACATATATATAGAGACTGTGGTACATTGAAACTTTAATCACCTTATAGCTGCTTAGTCTATACATCATCTGTATTACTAGTTTGCTTTTGAAGGATAACTCTTTTCAACTGGCTCTGGCTTCAAATGGACAGGAAAGCTATGCCATTTTCCTGTACCCGGAAGACAGACTTAAATGGGTGCAATTCTGTGA